>OX465281.1:53894295-53937840 GCA_949987705.1 Thereva unica | reverse complement strand
ATTGTCATTGACATAATAACCAGAGGTCCACTGTCCAGTGCCGGCGGATTGTGTTGGGCTAGAGTGGATAGTCAGATAAGCACAACCCCCTCGAAAACTGTTATTTGGCCTGTTACTTGAAAATGGAAGGAGGCACTTCCTTATGAATCGGAAGCTGGCTCGAAGGTGTACAGAACAGAATGTGGAGTTCCGTAAGGCTCCGTCCTAGGCCTTCTCCAATGGATCACAATGTATATATTCATTTTGTTGAAGCTACGCTTCCAAAAAGAATGCGCTCGTAGGACGACACCTCGATAATAGCGAACGATATGATCTGCGAGATTAAAAGCATCACCTGAAAGGGGGTCTGGCGCTTGTTTAGCACAAAACTGATCCGATACCCATACCGAGCGCGTTGTAAAGTAATCGGAAATCCGCCATTTTATGTAGGCCGTCATTTTGAATTTAGAATAACGCCACACAGCTAATAGTGTTCTACTTGTAACACCATTTTATTTGATATCCATGTCGGCGGCCGGAGAATGCAATTAAAAAATTTCGTCCGCCATCTTAAATTTTTTACAAAATGGTCAGATTGCACTGTCATGCGAACTCTACATATGAACAAAATCAGCTCAATCGAAAACCGGGAAGTGGGTCAAAATTTCCAAGATTTTTTTACATAGTTAGTTACAGAGGCGAAGCTGATAAAAAGCGTATAAAATAATACCAATTAATGCAAATCTTCTAGTCTGCCATCAAATTTATATTTATTAGTATAATTTATATCGATCAAACGACATCTGAAAACTATCTTCTTTAACAATTACTAAAACATACCAATTAACGTAAATCTTCCACTTTGCCATCGAATATATATTGTTTAGTAAAATATAAGCCGATTAAACCTAATTTTAGAGAGTAGACCTGTGATCAGATAATTTGTCATCTTGGGCTCTTGCTCTAATAGTCTAGACAGACCAGGCAGACAGACCAGACAAACAGACAAGATAGGCAAACAGAGAGAGAGCAGGCAAGCCAACTAGTCTACCCCTATAAGAAACATTATAAATTAAATTATATCTCTCAGGTGGACAGATATACAGGTAGGCTGGTTTGCCTGGTGGACTATCCCAGCGTGAGAACCCACCCAATACAACTAGTTTCACACATGTGGTACACCAAACAGAGCTGACCAACTCGCAAAGGGTTCCAAAGACACAAACCGCAAAACCTTCAGCCAAAAACACAAACGTAAATCTTGATTGCACAATATTATGAAGTAGGTGGCCCGAATCAACTATATTACTATGTTTTTCCGTATTAGTATGGGTATGCGTCGTATTAAAGTTTCGCAAGAAAGCTCGGTGTATGTATGTATATATTACGAACGTGTCGCGCGAATTTGTGTCCTACGCTTCACTAGATAGCTTCTACAGTGCAGTGACGACGCGAAGTACCTAGTTTAACTAGGTGGTGCAAGCCTCGCTTCCCTAAACAATTCAGAACGAAAAACCTCTTGTTCTGTGGTGGTGGATAGCTGAATAAGGATGATAAGGGAAATCTGATTCGATCTTACTTTAAAAATGTGTTGAAATATGTATCATTTCTGAATATCCATTAGGTTGATTCGGATTCTTATAGAATAAGAATAGTACACTTGTTCTTAAAATAATGAATTTTTGTGAAGATGTAATATTGTATTGTCATTAAATTCCAATATATCAGTAAGCTCAGAACTCTGGGACCAGTTCACTCAATTTAACGTCAATTGAAAACGACACGGATTACGTTCAAAAACCTTAGAACCGCATTCGCTTGTGATTCAAATGTCTTACTATAGGAGATGGTACCAGCGAATGTATTGAAATTGAATTTGAAACCATTAAGATATTGTTTTCTTTCTGCCGTCAAGGTTTATAAATTGTTTTTTAAGAGGGGGTGGAGGCGTTTCTGCCTAGGGCTTCTAGTTCCTTATTCCGGCTCTACAAGAAGGCCGGGTGTTTGCCCACAACTCCAGGATCTATTATAGGACAATTTACAATTTCATGTAACTAATTAATGTTTGCAAAGACTTCGTCCTCTTTGCCAGAGCTGCTTTCACGATCAGGCTAATGGGTTTAAAAATAGCAGATCCGTTCAGAAATAACATCAAAAGAGTACTAATTAGAGAAATATTTGGAAATGGTTTACTAAAGTCGAAATTACTCGTTACTGTCTATGGATTCCACGAAAGCAGCAGGATGAGCTTTCAAAAATTTGCAAATTTTCAAAATGGGAATGGACTGTTAATCTAGTGTCAGACTATTAAAGTGATATTATCCCCATATTTTTTAATAACAATTCGTTGCCTTTCTAGCTAATGAAGACTAAAAGTGTTCCAGCAAGCAATCTGTCTCGTCTGTCAAAGTGGTCGGGAAAAGTGCTTCTAAGGTAGTCATATAAATCATGATCACGATTTAAAGTTTTGAAAACTTCTGAAAACTATCGCAAATAGTTTAATTCTAGTAAATTACTAAGTCAGTTAACTTTTATTTAAATCGCACATTATTTTCAAAGAATTCTGAAATGAATAATGATCCCTAAACCTTCCATCACAAAATTATTCATTTAAAAAACAAAACTTTCTTTTAATCTCTCAAATCACGATCTGCAAACCACTAGATGTAAAGTGTCATCATTTAACTGTTTATTAAAAATTATTTACATTTCTCCCATTTCTGTTAATTGCGTTATTTTCTTCGTCAAATATTCATAAAAACAAACAACTTTTACAAAACTTTTACCAGTCAGCGGGAGCTCAGTGGTTGGCATTCTCCTCAGAGATTGGATAAATTATTTCACATAAAACTGTACGATAAAGTTTTAAAATGGGTATTACACAGAAGGAAGCAACATCATGATTAAAATAAACTCGTTTCGTGTAGTTGTTGGAGAAGAGAGATAGCTTCTAAAAAAGGACCTTCAGTGGATAAATTTTGCTAAAAGTCTGAAATGATAACTTCGTCCGCAACTTATTTTTCTTTCGTCCTCTTTTTCTGTTGGTGAACTAAAAAGAAAATGAATGCAAAGTTTTGAAGGCTGCAAAGTAGTGCACACCGCACCGGAACGGAAAAAGTGCAGCTCCCAGGAAGTTCTTGGAAGATTTAGATCTTGCGCTTTTGTTGTAGTCGTAAGTGACAATAGGACTTGCTTGAACACAATTGAATACTTTCCTTGTTGAATAAATAATTGGGGAAAAGGCTAGTTGTAGTTTTATAATTTTGTGATTTTAGTTGAAGTGACTATTGTGAGTGCCTTGAGGGACTTTGTCTCTTGTGTAACTTCAATCTTTAACAACAGTAATGGGTTTTCAGTTTTGTTTTCAATCAGAAGAAAATATTTTACGTACTTTAGTTGGCCAAGTTGTCTGCTTTCTTTTCCCACATCAATCTTAACCCTTACCCACACCCTTAAAGTCCATTCATAGCTACAGACATCGATCGTGCCAGACACGCGTCGTGCCAGCCAAAATATTATTCTTCTATACAGTGTGCATGAACGTATTTATATCTACCGGGACACGACCGCACAAACGTGGACAGACACGGGCCATACCCTCAAAGTCTAGAAATATCTGGAAAGTCTTTCATCTTCATATGGTTAGTGAGTGAAAGGCGAACAGCTACATATATGCACAAATTCTTCAAATGACTTATGTGAGGCTATCAGAGAAGGAATGCAACATTTTTATACACGATCGCACACAACTATTGAACGAAAGATTTTATGAGTTTATATGAGAATAATCTTGATGTGTGATGCATATTTTCTCGTTGTCCAAAAAAAAGCTTATTCAATTTTATTTCAATTTTATTTCAATTTTCCTGCTCAGCAGTTATGTTCATATGTATATGCACGCACACAACTCCCTGGGTCTAGGCTTTTTACGCGACCAGTATTCAAGGAAATAATATTTGGTCTGCGCGGTTTATGTCTGTATAGTCCAGTCAAAATAGACGAAAACTGAACGGAGTCACTCAGGTTGCTGTGCTTTATACCAAATAAAAGAATACACATTTACCTAAAAGATGAGCCTAATTAGGCTACTTTATGATAATTACTTTAGGAATTATTCAAATTTCAGTAAATTTAAAAAAAAAAAAAAACAAAATTTTTTCCCTAATCACCCTGAATCTTAGTGGATAGTGGAGATAGCCGCCCTCTGTAGAACAATTTTTTTCTCCAAAGATATCCAGGAATCACCCCTGAAAATATTAGCCGCGTACTCCAACAAAGGATTTATTAAATTTCTGATGACCTTTACAAGTCCGGAATGATAGAATATAAGTATTTTAACATATTAAAACGACAATATCTCAGAAATGGCAATTCCTACGAGAAAATGTATAATATATTTTTTTGTAGATAATCGCCTAATCTACAAACGTTGTAAACACAATTTTCTGATAGGACGTACGGTTTAGCATATATTTGCAAAAAACTGATATTTTGACCCTTTGACCTTGAATAAAAAAGTTTGCAGTCGTCCAATCGCGTGGCAGTCTCTACAGCTTATGTATAATAATGTTTCTAAGGGCTGTTCCAATTTTCAGCAACTTCCGAACTATCTTCCAGTCAAACCTCTAATTTGACTGGACTAGTACGTGTCTGATGGTGCCTGCCGGGAAGTATGAATAGAACATCGGAACCGTACAGACATTTTTTTGGATACCGTCCACTGAGTAGTGTTTGAACATTTTCAAGAAAAATAAAATTAGAGTCTGTCGTCCGATAAGGCACACTAGATTTGAATAAAAGGCGTTTGTCGATGTCTGCCGTGGCGGGTGCCTGGCACGCTCGATGGCTGTAGATATAAACGGACGAGGCTGTGTTTGCTCATTCCTCCTTTTATCAAATATTTAACACCTTGGCGAAATAGATGGCATGATGAGAAATGTATGTGCGAGCCGATAAATTTTGTGGTAGGTAATAATACATAACACCTTAGTTTTATCATGAACTTCGTTATTCCCAAAAAAGGTTTGTTGAAAAAATCCATACAAATTCAAAAGTGAGGCTTAAAGGTAGATTCACACGCAACGATTTCCTTGTGCAAGCTGGCTGGTTCAAGTCAATTTGCGCTAATAAACTGAATGAAAACGATGAGTCAAAATTACCTCCATTAGTTATTGCGCATTTTGTTTATACTTACCTACGCATTGCCTATAGTTCATTTTATATGTTATACTGATTGTGATAAGGTCAGCGGAGCAGGTGAGATCGGCGAGATACATCTCTTATTTCTATTACGAAGAATTAAATTTTAAGTATGTTATCCCCAGCAGCGACACCTTAATTTAACTTTTTCCAACTCAACATCGATGCACCTTTGAAATCTCTTCGAGGATAGCATGAGAAACAGGGGCACCTAAATCAGTTCCATTCTAGGAATGCCCTATGAAACTGACGATTGGCAATTTTAAATGAGAGATGTTTCTTAAGTCGACTCGGAGAATACTATTGCTTGAGTGTCACATCACTTCCAATGTCACAGGACTCTCAGAATAAGGCCCTATTTATCAAGAGCCATCTCAGCAGACATTGACGCGTTAATCAAAATAAAAATGGCTTTTTAAAAAATCGTTAGCTCTAGAAGAAAATATCTTGAGGGCCTACAGTAATTTAAAAAGCATTCCTCCAACTGGCGTAGAATCAGAGAGAGTTTTTTCTTTGTCGGGTTACTTACTCATTTGCACACATTGAGTGGCAAAATTTCAGACATATTTTTGTCCAGAAAACAATCTCTTTTATTATACCTCTGTAATCCTTTAACCACTAAACTCTCATCAAAAGTTGATACTAACTTAAATTTATATACAACTTCTCTAAATCCCGAAAATACCGAAATACCGGTATTTATTTGAGCTCAGTACCGAAAATACCGGTTTCAAAAAATGGTGCGGTATTGCGACCCCTAGACATTGACCGAGGTTTTTTATTTTATTTTCCCAGATGCCAGCGCTTCCCGTATTGCAGATTCCTAAAAACTCATACCCCACATTTCCAGTTCTCCTTACCAAACCAATTCTGAACCAATTGCTAAGAGAGTTTCAGGATAAGCTATGTTCAATGTTTTTCCATTTGTAGATGTAATGTCAAGATTTCCCGGTTTTTCAACTCTTCAACTCTTGAACAACCTACATACTTCTAACCGGGAAATCACAGTAATTTGACAAAACTCGTCCGCCATATTGGCCCCACATTTTGAATTTATAAGTTTTGATCATAAATTCGTTATTTGCTACCTTAAAAAAACCCAGATATCGACTTTCTTTTGAATTGGAACACAAATTGCAAATTCGCGGCCATTTTGAATTTATAAATTTTTAACACAAATTCATAATTAAGCTATAGATGCTCGCTTTCATTGGAATTGGAATAAAATTGGCAAATTCAACCATACTTCTGCGGCCATTTTTAATTTAGGTTATATTTCAGCGGGCTTCCAGGTACATCATGGGACACCCCACGGACCGTCATGCAAAAATGTAAAGTTATGGGATAATTTTCAACGAAGCTTTCCATGACAGGGCCATCAAAGAATCGCTTTAGAAAGCAATAGTTCTAAGTTTGCCTATGCCTATGGTCTAAGCCTTAATTTAAGTAGCACATGGTTAAAAGATCGGTTGCATGTTGTAGGAGGCTATTGCGAACATAAATACATGCACATCCATTCATTTTTACATTATAGATTAATCCGCCCAGTTATATGCTACGGCTCTAAGGCTTGAACGTTGACCCAAGAAACAGAAAATAAGCTTAAAATCTTCGAATCTTACTTAAGAGGAATCTTTGGTCCTGTAAGGGCTAACCAAAACGAAACAAACGGTACATTAAAACAAACATTCATTAGATTGAACACACTGCGACGGCTCGATGCGATGGCAGCGATTTTCAATGGTAGACCATCAGGAAGGCGAAGAGTAGGGAGACCAAGAAATAAGTGGATGGATGACGTGTTAGGCTGCTCGCACACTGCATCAGAAATTGTACGAATTTGTGCGAATTCTGATGAAAATGTATACAATTTCATCAGAATTCGCACAATTTCGTACAAATTCTGATGCAGTGTGCGAGCAGCCCTAGACGATATACGGAAACTTGGTATAACAAATTGGAGAGCTAGTTAAGGCTGATTTACAATGTTGCGAGAGTGCGATGCGACAACGAGACGAGTCTCGCACGCACTGTCAAAACGTTTTTTATATCGTGTGTTCAAATGCCGCAATGTACAATGCAGCGATTTGCGATAATACGAGACGAGAGAATTTGGAAAAATTGAAATTTTAACGCTCCGAGAGGCGATGACAAGTCTCATATGACAGATTTTTGAATTTTGAATTTTAAATAATTATTTCTGATTGATTTAATAAAATCAAAACCAGCACTTTTTGAGAGACAACTATAAAAAAAATTTATCAAAAAGAAAAATATTGGGCGGAAATCGCTGGAATTTTAAACATAAATGGTAAACAATGGCTACGTTCAGTTAGTGGCATAATGTAACATAATGTAAAATATGGCAAAAGAAAAGAGAAGGGTAGAATGTTGCATTATGTAACGAGACTTAACTGAACGATATGTGTTGGAATAAGCCACAACTGTCAAATTTACTATGACCAGCTTTCAACTGTCATTATGCAACGTTTGGAGAAGCAAAAGAGCTTCATCGGTTTATGTTACATAAACGACATAACATCGTTGCTAAGTGAACGATTTTTTTGAAGTAAAACTTCTTTAGGGACGTTTGCTTAAAAAAATTTACATGAGAGTGAATCAATTTCTCACGCTCTCACACATGAAAAATCGTCAGAACTTTCGTATAACGATGGGAAAAGGGGCGGACGGGGTACAAGAGACGATTACACTCGGGGCTGTGTGTGCAACAGTTAAAATACACTCTGCCTTACTGCATAGATTTTCTGGCATGTTAGCTACGTTGTCGCCCGGACTTTGCTTTATCTCATTATAGGAATACAAATTCACCATCCTGTAGAGGTGAATTATTTCAGATTTTTCTTGTGGTTTGGTCACTGGCCGGGCTTATGCCGCGGACACTTTGGAGTTGACTGACATGTTGGAAGCGGCATATACGAGAAGAGTTTTCGGCGGTGGTTTGGGTGCTTAGAATACCAAAAGGGAGTGGTGAATTAAATGTGTGAGGTGCTGTTGTTTAAAATTGGCACCCACTTCCCCTTTGGTGAGATGTGCTGGACCTTTCCCCTTTTTAAATTACAATTTTTTTAACTTGCACAAATCGACGAATCGTTTATGTCAAAACATTACACTGTTGTGAAAACCGTTCCTGATATATTTTTTGGGTCGCTGATTACGAAAATCAGGGTCCCCAAGTCTTAAAATATGGATGTCACCTTTAAATATGCTTAAAAATTCCCCTTTTTAAGTGTTTTTGCGATAATTTTAATTATAATCAAAAACAATCTAATAAAATACATTTTTTGCAACATTTATATTCAAAAGTGGTTGATTTATAACAAAGCAAATTTTATGATAAGGGATAATAGTAAAGGGCTGAAACTATCCCTACATCGACTGAAAATATAAAGGTTTGTAAAAAATGTTTTTTCAACTTTATGCTTCGAATTCGGTTTAATCAGCCAAAATAAATTATTTTCAACTACGCCTAGAAAGAAGAATTTGAAAAAAGGTTGATTGCATATCTTTTTGCTCCCTTTAAAATTAATTGGCTCCCTAAAAGAATGTATGGGACGAAGTAATCAGGTAATTGGCTAGGTGGCCATAAAGGGTGCCAATACCATACTCAAGTAGACTGGCTCCCGTTCGCGAAGGTAAAGCGGCTCGCGTAGGTAAAGCTTCATTGTATGTGGTTGGCGGACTGCTTGGTAAAACAATACCTGGGTTTGGAATAGTCTATGCTGATGCGGATGCAATTATTAATGATCATGAATGTAGCGGGAGCGGAGCATGCATACAGCTGGTGACATATCCAAGCGTACATGCGTTCAATTCGTTGATAAATAATATAGAAGTGTGTGTATTCAAATGCGGCCTGACGGAATGTTCCATGAATGGAATGCATGCCACGCAAAGGTCGGACTACTTTTAACTTTTTCTGTAATGCCGCATTCGAAATAGCACACACAAGTATGCACAACAAACACATGCACCTTGCATGCACTCGTTACTTAGATTTTCGGGCTATGTGTGAAAGCCGGGACGGAAAAAAACATGCAATTTTATGAACCTCTGAATGCAGTGTCACCAGCTTACTTCCATGAGGCGAATGTTTAGATTTTCGTGCCTATGGCGGTAGTATCCATGCCTGTGGCGGAAGCGTGCATACCCGTGTAGGATGCGCACTTATATGCTATACGTACTAGGTGCACCGCGTGTATGCTTTTAAGAAAATTAGCCAATAAAAATTATTTTTACTCGGTTACTTTTAGGTTTTAATGTAAATAGGAATTCATAAATATTTATATTTTCAAATAGAATTTGTATCAAGTCCGTCAGTAGATTCGTCACTAGTCTTCCTGCATCTGTCGTTGGCCTGAATTTTCTCAAGCGTACTATAGATCCGACCGACTTTCCACCATATCTATTGCATATTACTAGCCGTTGGGCACAAAAGTTTTACTTCTAAAGTGTGGTCTTAAGCACACTCATATTTTTTTTTTTGTTCTACAAACGTCAGAAATATTTTACATAGAACCTTAACTGAACGACTTTGTGTTACATCAGTTACATAATGTAACATTGTGCTACTAAGTGAACGCACTCAATGATTTAAGAAATTTATACTTTTGTCATATATTATGTCAAAACTATAAAATTTGACATAGTGAACTAGATTCGTACTCGCATTATTGTAATTCTACCTGCGAGTTTCCAGCGATAGCGAGTATCGTCCGACAACTCGTCTCGCTGACGCACCGCAATCACGGAATATTGTAAATCAGCCTTTAGACGTCGAGACAATTGGCAGACGAGACTTCGAGAAGTCCAAGTTCTGCAAAGACTGTAACGCCGTTTAAAAATAAGATTCGATGAATTCCTCGAATACCTATTCTATTCCCTTTGACTTTAAGAGCAGCAATTTCCCCTCAAAATATGCTTCATCATGACGATAAATACATAAGTCTCAAGGATAAACTTTAAATACGCTGGCGTAGATTTAAGAACGTAATATTTAGTTCCGCCCAAAAGGCACCAACCGATATTTTTTTGTAAAAACAAATCCTAAGCTGGTCTGATAAAATCTTCCTTGATATAGTTAATAACATTTTTGGGCCCATATAGTAATTTTTACAAAATTTTCTTAAAGAGAACCAACAGGCCGCACTTTCTTTTTTCTTGCCTAATATAGAGCGGCAGAAGCGAACGTCACTTATTACACCTTTATCAGCTGAGAAAATCAAAACAGCTTCCAAAGCCGTAAGCCTCCATAAGACCCATACCCCACTTCCTGCTCAATGAAATCATACTTATGAAAACAACAAATTATATTTTCTAAAACGAACAAGCCCAGGCTTTAAAAATTAAATTTTACTCATTTTATTTGCGCCCTAGTTTATAAATTTCCTGCTGCTCACCTTGAATTCATTTCAAGTTCAGATAACCTACTTTGATGCATTAAACAATTCGTTATTTATGTAATTATGTATTTATTATAATAAAAGCACTTCGTAAGGCAATAACCGAACTTGTGTACATTTAAGCATTAGCAGGCATCATGCTTAATTAATGATGAATTACTTTATTCATCTCACATAAAATATTTATTGTATTCGTTATCTTTATGAACATTCGCAATCTAATAAAATACTTATCTAATTTTGTGTATTATTTTGTTTTTTGCAGGTAAGCAGGTTAAGCAGATTACAATTAACAAGAAAATGAATCTAATGAAATAGGATGAAATGAATTGGGTTCCATGAAAGGTAGGCTGAGTATAAAGGACCTTTTCAATTATTTATTAAGATGAACAAGTGGAGAAAAATTTAAGTTGTAATATTTCCTTAACGTAAGAAAAGTTATTGTCGACTCTTTGGTTGTATTTTAGTTTTTTAGTTTTTATAGCTTTAAATTTAATCCATTACTTCTTGCATCAAGGATTCGTAACCCATTTTGGAAACTTGATGTCCTTAAAAGGATTACTTAGGAAAATTTTAATAGATCTGTTAAAAAAGATTTTCTAGTTCTAAAATGGTCATATGACTTAACCGGGCTTGTATTCAAGCAAACTTTCTCAAACATCTGAATTTTTTTAAATGTTTTTTTGCATGATTTTAATTCAAGTACCTAGCATATAATATTATTATAGTTTTCTCTATAAAATGAAACAATGTTTTTTTTTTTCTTTTAATTTAAAAGTCCAAGCTTATAAATCAACCTTGATCTTCCGTCTGAATTCCTGGATGTTATAGAAATTTACATCATCGTGAATAAACGAAGCCCGCGGATGTAACAAAAATCACAACAATAAATTCTTATAACGGGGCCTCGATTGCTCCAATCGATATTCTCAATAGCAACTGGCTGAGCCAGAGACTTAGTTCGGGAAATATTCAAAAGGACTTGGGTAACTGGGACCTCTATAAAAAAAGCGGATTACAGCCAAGAGTTGAGAAGACGGGTCATTGAAAGCCTTCTGGGAAGAAATAGAAAAGTTTCCAGCTTCCATGAGGTTACACAAAAATTTTTCTATCGATCACTCCAATGGTATTGTCTCCTTCAAGACTCGTGAAGGGTCCTTTACGGAGAATACCAGGAATATCGTGGAGCTATTAACAGGAACTCATTTCCCGGGGTCTCTAGTAACTGACCCTGGATTAGCCTAAGATCTTAGACCTAAGCCTTACAGTGGACCGAATGCAGTTTTTGCCCACCGCGCTTTGTGTTGATCCAGGGGTTGCTGTGCGGCGGCCCAGAGGCTCCCAATCTTTTTTGTATTGCGACTCCCTTTTCGCGACGTCTTTCTTAATAAAATAGCTAGGTGTACCTCTAGCAGACATTAAGATTACTTTATTTATTATTTAATTAAAGAAAACTCCAAAGGTTATAGAACCTTAATTATTATTATTTATTAAAAAATGTAACAATGAGAAGGATGAACTTGCTTTTTTGAGCATAACTTCTCAAATCGGGGTTGAAGTTTCGAAATCGCTACTCTCATTTCTTTTTATAAATTGATTTATGACCTGCATTTCGACTTGATTACTGCAGCTTTTTTTTTATGTGACAGACTAGAGGCTTAGGGAAATTCCCTTCGTACTGTCGACAATCTATTTTTTCGTATAGAGTGAATGTCGGACAGCAGTTCTAGCCGGAAGATAGAGAGAAGAGAAGAAAGTAACTGTCACAACCTAGCCGCGATATTTTTATTCCACCTACTCACAGCCATTCTCGCGACTCTGGCATCGGGGCATTTGAGAAACAACTCGCTGGAGTGTTATGGCTCCTGAAACGAGTTGAATCTCATCAACCAACCGATGGCATGCGCTTGGAGCGGGGAAGGACTAGGGAAGGCTATGACAGGGGAATCAAGAATGTAAAGAGGGAAGAAGAAAGAAGGAAAGTTAGGTGGAAAAGGCGAAGGACCGTGGCGCCGCCGGGATTCGAACCCGGGACCTCTGGGGATAGCAGTCAGCCGCCTTACCTCTAGACTACCGAGCTGCAGAAAAGCCAGTTTCACACAAGTATGACGTAGCAAACTGCACAAGTAAGACGTAACAAGTACTGCTGGAAGTAGGATATTCTTGGGAAACATTGCAGCAAAATGTAAATAGGTTGTCTTTGTCGAATCGTAGGCTCGTGTCACAAGTTAGCTCTAACAGTTGCTCTTCCTCCACTACTAAAAATGCAGATGCGAGTGGGTCACGGACAGTCTCACGACGCCCATATTAAAGAGCAGCGTTAGCCCATATTCCGCGATGCTGGAGAGAGTCTAGGGCAGATCTGGCATCCGTCCGGATTTGTTCAATTTTGAGGGCTTTCGGGGACCGTCCGGGAGGGGAACGTCCGGTGAAAAGTGATTAATTAACTGATAAGCAATACTCTAACACAAATGTTAGTTAAAAATTGACTCGTAAACCTCCTCCAAGTCTAGAGTGGTAAAATTATCCAATGACCGCATGTCCCGTTTTGTAATGACAATTCGCAAGTAACAATTTAATCAGGAGCTGAATTTTCCAATTAGTTCTCGAAATCGTATCGTACATACGCTTATCCGAAACGAAAAAAGACTTGAAAAAATAAATTAAAATCTTGAAAATTGTATTTATTTATTTTAAGAAATTATTTATATATATCGTTTCAATCTTTCTAATTGGAATATAAAAAATGTTAATTTACAAAAGTCACTGACATGAATATCTACATGTCAGTGAAAAAAGGCGTTTTTGTAACAATTTATGTAACCGTTATGCTGGAGAAAAGAAATTACACCAGAAATATCGTTTTGTTTTAATGACGCGCAGATGTCGCTTTTGATAAAATTTTAGTTTTTCCTTCAGAAATAAGTGTCGATACATTTATTTCTTGTAGAAATTTTAACGGTTCATGCACAGAATCAGTGCAGGATGCAGTGGTGTTTAATGCTTGTCAAAAAATTACGGCACTGCGTCTTATAACGAAATCAACTCAGTGAAGTGTATTTGTCAAATCAAGTCAAAGCTTTAACGGCTTGTATTAGCTGCCCCTAAAACTTATTTAAAAATTAGCCTGAAGTCTGCAGTGCAGTATACTGCTCCTTACTGCCCTGCCCGCAATTGTGTTCCGAATAGTTGAAAAGCACGTAACAAAACTTTTACAGGCAGTGTAGTACACTGCACTGCATTGATTCTGTTTCAAACCTATATATGACGTTTCAAGTGGTTTTTGAAATACGAAATAATTGAGGCAAATAGCGGAGACCATTTTATGGGAAATAAGTTTCATTTCCTTCAATTCAACGGTGCAGTTAAAATAAACATTCGTGGTTAAATGAAGTGACGCAGCATAGCCACAACTTACTTTGTGGTTTACCATAGTAAGGTTTATGAAAGCGCCCCACGCCGGTAGGAGCCGTAAACGTATTACTTCGGCCTGGTGTCATCAACATGAGCCCTTAAAGCGTTGCCCTTCGAAGGTGCTGACCAGAGCTGGAACAGTGCGGTTTGCGACCTACCGTCTCTGCTTTCTTTGCGAAATAAGTGGCTTCGACAAAGCTCGCAAGCGAATTCACTAGCTGCAGGAGTGCCCGTTGGTGCTTCGAAATATGGGCAGGACTTAAAATATAATTTGGTGAATAATGCCCAGAATCCTAGTCTCTCTCGAAGATACAAAAACGTGGAATATAAACCTGGGGCCAGTTCACGCAATTCGACACTCGACATCGACGCTTTATGAAAACGACATTAGTTTCAACGAAGTTTGAATTTGGGTTCAAGTAAGTCGACGTGTCGAATGTCGTTTTCACAAAATAGCTGACCCCAAAAAGTATGCAAAATCTCATGAGACCGCTATAATAATACAGTTACTTTAATTAATTAATTAATTAATTAAACAAATTCATTATAACATTTTAAAATCTTAACTCTGAATTTATTTTTCTGCAATGTGGTTTTTCTAACTAAACTCTTCCTGGAGCAGTTTTATTTTTTATTTTTCGACTATCACGTAGTTTATCTTCTTCTATTGCATTCGCTTGTTCAGAACTGCAAGAAGTTTTGTGTAAATTTATTTCTTCTCTTGCAATTTTTCTTCAAGAAAGTGCTTCAGGAGATAAAAATGTTGATGCTAATTGAAGCCTTACATACTTTGGCAGTAGCTACTTGATCCATAGGCTTAGATGGAATAATTTTGTTCCACCCTTAGAATTTAAATCTGTTAATAAGCTAATGAATTCATTCATTCATGAGACAATTTCTTGTAAAGGTCTATTTATCGAGGAAGGACATTCTGCATTACTGCTGCCAGAGCCAGGTCCATATAATCTTGCATGAGGACACTTCTGAACATACTGTTCATATAACACTTTCTTCTAGTAGCGTTATATGAAAAACTTCATAAAATCCACAACCAGTCTTAGCAATTGAATTCTTATTTGTCACTTATGTTTTTTTATGTTATATTTAAAACCTCGCCATACCTAAAATATGTGTAACATGAAATGGGGTCGGACTAATTTTTGCCGTCTTCCCTCATTTCATAGCAATATATAAGGGATTATATATGTATTGCCAATAAAAACTTTTACTTCACATATTTTATTTTAATATTATTCTTTTATTTAATATGTTTATTTAATATTTATTTATCATTATATTTAATAGTTTAAGATTTTTATATTTTTTATTATGTCACATTAAATAATTACATAACGGTTTTAATTAGATAACTTATTATAGGAGACTTCCTTTTTGAATAAGCTCCTAACTAATACTCTCACAAATATTCAAAATAATTTTTAATATCACAATATTTGTGTGGCTATGTTTTTAAAATTGATTCTGTGTACAGTGTACACATACGTGATATGACAATCCAAATTCCCCAAGTGTATTTCATAGTAGTAGTGAGAATCAAAATTGTGACGTAACCAAAAACACTGTACTTAAAATTGAGGAGTGGGCGAACAAAACGGCACATGTCCAGTTTTGCAAATTGTTCAGAAATCGCAAAAAACTGTTTCTGCCTCTGAACTGATCACATTAACTATTTATGAGTATGGTAGGTTGTGGTACTATTTGAACTCATTCAGACGGAAAAAAAAAATTTTTAAATATGTTTAATACTTTAAGAGAAAAAATTAAAACAAAAATGGACATGTGCCCTTTTGCAGGGACACAACTGGGACATGTCCCGTTTTTTTGAACCCTTGAATGGACATGTGTCCTTTTGCAGGAACCCAACTGGACATGTTTTTTTATGTTTTTAGCCTTTTGGGGAGCTCCGTGGCCCCCTTAGAGCCAAGGGGGTATTTTTCTGGTATTTTTTCCTAATAGTAGGTACTGTTACGCAAATTTTAAGGGGTCATAGTGCCCCCTACGGCTTGTTTTGGGGCCGTGGGAGGCAAAAGTGAGGTAAATTTTAGTGCATTTTTAGTGCATTTTATGATGCACATACAAATCGATGTAATTAGAGCCCCAGGTGAGATGCAATGAACTTCCATTGTTGATTAAAAACTTTTTTGTATGAAATACGTGCCCTTTTGAAAATCCACATTAACGAATGGTTAAAAAATATGAATATTCGTAGGACATATGCCTTTCTGCAGCGAAACCGTTACTTTGCTAACAAAAAAATATTGCATGAAAGTGATTTTTGAAGTGTCTGAGATTGAAATTAGTTGCAGTTTAGTGTAATGAACACGATTCCGTCAAAACAGTGAAAACGGCCAACCATGGACATGTGCCGTTTTGTTCGCCCACTCCTCAATTATTAGAACAGAAACTGAGTGGATACTTGAATAAAACTTATTACAACGAAAAACGTATATACAAGTAGCGACTGCTACATAACTCCCCCTTCAGCGCATGACATGTTTTTTTATGTTTTTAGCCTTTTGGGGAGCTCCGTGGCCCCCTTAGAGCCAAGGGGGTATTTTTCTGGTATTTTTTCCTAATAGTAGGTACTGTTACGCAAATTTTAAGGGGTCATAGTGCCCCCTACGGCTTGTTTTGGGGCCGTGGGAGGCAAAAGTGAGGTAAATTTTAGTGCATTTTTAGTGCATTTTATGATGCACATACAAATCGATGTAATTAGAGCCCCAGGTGAGATGCAATGAACTTCCATTGTTGATTAAAAACTTTTTTGTATGAAATACGTGCCCTTTTGAAAATCCACATTAACGAATGGTTAAAAAATATGAATATTCGTAGGACATATGCCTTTCTGCAGCGAAACCGTTACTTTGCTAACAAAAAAATATTGCATGAAAGTGATTTTTGAAGTGTCTGAGATTGAAATTAGTTGCAGTTTAGTGTAATGAACACGATTCCGTCAAAACAGTGAAAACGGCCAACCATGGACATGTGCCGTTTTGTTCGCCCACTCCTCAATTATTAGAACAGAAACTGAGTGGATACTTGAATAAAACTTATTACAACGAAAAACGTATATACAAGTAGCGACTGCTACATAACTCCCCCTTCAGCGCGAGCGTCCATGAATGTACTATCATACTTTATTTTAATATTTAATTACTCAAATAAAACGAAAAAAAAAAATTTTTTAATTTTATAACCGAAATGAAACTTTTTTCTTTGAACTTCTAGTTACTGGTTTTTCAGTGTCTTCCTTTTTTTCAATAAAGGCGGGTTTTAATCTATCAATTGATACTACCATTATTTTTCCGTTGACGTCAATCGTGAAAACTTTTTTATTTTTCTTAATAACTTTAAAAGGACCTTCATAAGGATCCTGCAAGGATCCCCTACCTCTATCTGTCCTCAAAAACACGAATTCGCAATCTTCTAAGTCTTTTGGAACATAGAAATTTCTTCTTTGATCCCGAGAATCTGTTGGAACGATGTTCCTCATGTGATCTCGTAATTGTTCTACTAAGTCTGTTGGATCTGATACTTGGTGTGGATCCCTCACAAAGAATTCTCCGGGGATACGTAGTGTTTGACCATAAACTAATTCAGCCGGACTACAATTAAGATCCTCCTTAACTGTTGTTCTTAAACTTAGTAATATAGCTGGGATGTGCAACAATCAATTCGGATTAGACATTTTAGCCCCAAGAGATGCTTTTAACTGTTTGTGTAGCCTTTCCACCATTCCGTTTGATTGTGGGTGATACGCTGTTGTTCGAATCCTATGGGTTCCTAATAATTTTGAAAATTCCTCAAAAAGTTTTCCTTCAAATTGACCTCCTTGGTCCGTAGTAACTGTCAATGGGATCCCAAATCTCGGAAAATATTGCTCATACAATGTCTTGACTACTATGCTGGCTGTGATACTCTTTAGTGGGTATACTTCCGGCCACCTGGTGAATCGATCCACTACGGTTAACAAGTATACGAATCCTTCCACCGGATGCAATGGGCCTACCAAATCTACATGGATGTGTTCAAACCTTCCCATAGGTATCTGGAATTTTTGTATCGTAGATTTTGTATGTCTGTGAATTTTCGCTTTTTGACACGTTATACATGACTTCGCCCATAAATTAATATCAGTATTCATCCTAGGCCAAAAATATCTTCTTGTAATTAATTTCCTTGTACCTCGTATTCCTGGATGTGATAAGTTATGGATTTTGTCAATGCTTCTTCGTAATATCTCTGGTACGAATGGACGATCTCTACAAGTGGAACACTCTAACCAGATTTTACTTTCTAAGAAAGGTACATCTGTTTCCACTACAATGAATTTCGAACTTTTATTTGGGTTTTCAATCAACTGTTTTAACTCTGTATCATCCTTTTGTGCTTCTGCGATAATGCTTAAATCTATTTGTTTTTCGCTAACCGCGTCACAATTGCTATTTTCTACGGTTACCCGTGATAAAGTATCAGCTACTACATTTGATTCTCCCTTGATGTATCTTATATCGGAGGTGAATTGGGTAACATAGTCTAATTGCCTTGCTTGTCTTGGACTTCTCTCCGCTTTGGTCCAAATTGCGGATGTTAAAGGTTTGTGATCCGTGAATACTGTAAATTCACGACCTTCCAAAAAATGTCTAAAGTGTTTAATACTTGAGTACATTGCCAAAAGCTCTCTATCAAATGTAGAATACTTAATTTCTGCATTGTTTAATTTTCTGGAATAAAACGCTAAAGGTTCGCTTTCATTGTTGTTAATTTGTTCCAACATTGCTCCAATCGCAATGTTTGATGCATCAACCGTCAACTTCAAAGTAGGATTCTCCGCTGGATGCACTAATAACGTTGCCGAAATAAAAGCCTTCTTCACTTTGACGAACGCGTCTTCGCATTCTTCCGTCCAGTCAAAATTTTTTAAACTCTTAGTTTTTTTAAGCTCCCTAACTAAATGTATATGAATGGGGCTTAACAACTCTGCTAATCGTGGAATGAATCTGTGAAAGTAATTTACCATTCCTATGAATTGTTGAATCTGCTTAATGGAAGTAGGTGAAGGGAAATCCTGGATGAATTTAATTCTATTTTCAGAAGGAAGAATCCCGTCCTTCGTAATTTTGTGACTTAAAAATTCAATTTCATGTACACCAAAAAGACATTTCCCTGGGTTAATATTTATTCCGTATTCTTCTAAACGGCCGAACACCTGCTCTAAGTGTTTCTTGTGTTCCTCCTTATTTTTGCTTGCAACCAATATATCATCAATGTAGACAAAAACGAATTCCAAACCAGTTAAAACTCTATCCATAAATCGTTGGAAAGTTTGAGCAGCATTTCTAAGTCCAAAGGGCATTCGAGTAAATTCGAATAAACCGAAAGGTGTAGTTATCGCTGTCTTATAGATATCTTCCTCTGCCATAGGTATGTGATGGTAAGCTCTCACTAAATCAATCTTCGAAAATATGGTACAACCATTCAAATTTAACGTAAAATTTTGAATGTGAGGAATTGGGTATCTGTCTGGAATTGTTATTGAGTTTAGTCTCCGGTAATCTCCGCATGGTCGCCAATCAGTGGAATCTTTCTTTGGAACCATGTGTAGTGCTGATGAGACTGATGATGAAGATGTTCTGCATAAGCCTAATTTTACCATGTGCTCGAATTCTAATTTAGCGATTTTAAATTTATTAGTGTCGAGTCTTCTAGGTCTTGAAAATGGTAATTGACCTTTAGTGGTAATAGTATGCACTATATTATGTCGTACAGGTAAATCATAGCGTGGAGGTTGAGTTAGTGAGGGAAATCTAGATAAAACATTACCATATTCACTATCAAAGGTACAACGCCTGGGTGAAGGAGAATCTGTTTTAATCATGATTCCATTAACTGTTAACTCGGTGCTACCATCTATTATTCTCTTATTTTTAAGATCAACCAGCAAATTGAATCCAGAAAGAAAATCTGCGCCAATAATAGGTTTGTCGACGCTTGCTATAATGAACGGAAAAGTTAAATCTCGTTTTAATCCAAAGTCTATCTTAAGAAGTTTTGTTCCGTAAGTATGGATAATTGATCCGTTAGCTGCCGTAAGAATTAAATTCGGATTTCTCTTACATTTTCCCCAATATAAATTCGGTATTACTGATAATTCAGCTCCTGTATCAATTAAAAATTTAAGTTTATTTTCTTTATCATAAATAAAAAGTCTATTAGATTTTTTTGGAGTATTATTTTTAAAACACGCTGAAGGGATATTTAGTTTTTTTGATTATTATAGTTGCAAGGTTTAATACATCTTTTAGCTTTGTCGCCGAATTTAAAATGAAACCAACAAAATGGTTTATTATTATTATTATTGTATTTAGATCTATCACGGCTTCTACTTCTAGACCTTGACCTATGATGAAACTCATTATTCCTATTAAATGTAAGTTTCTTAATTAAATCTGTTAAATTTTCGATTTTATTTTCTAAATCATTAACCTTCTTAGCATAATCAATGTTATTTATATTAATACATTTTTGGTTTACAAAAGGATTTGAAGAACAATCATTGATGGATGAAGTATACTGAAATCTGGAATATTCGAAAATTTTATCTGCTAACATTAGAATATCTTGAATGTTTTGTTTGCCAGAGGACATCAATGCGATGTTAATACTAGGCGGTAATCTTCGCATCCAAAGTTTTCTAATCAGGTCCTTTCCTAAATTCGAAGATGTTCCTGCAAGTATCTCCATTGATCTATAAAATTCCGATGGTTTTCGATCTCCCATCTCAGAATTGCATAATAATTGTTCCAACTTTTTTTCTTCAGATTCTGTAAATCTTTGAATTAATGTTGTTTTTAATGCTTGGTATTTGTGCTCCGATGGTGGGTTTTGAATGAAATCCAATATATTCATTATGATTTCTAAAGGAAGAGCTTGGATGACATGTTCGAATTTAGTCTCATCCAGTCTAATTCCTTTCGAGGTAAATTGGCGTTCTGTTAAAATAAACCATGCTTCTGGGCATGGAGACCAGAAAGTTGGTAGCTTAACAGCCGATGCACTGATATTCTCCCTATCAACGTGCATTCTCTCACTATCACCACCTTGGACACTCATATTAATCACAATTTTTTTTAAATAAAACTCACGTAAAAAGAAGTTCAATAAAATTTCGACTTTACTTAAAAACTTCGCGATACGTTAAAATAACAACCGTGGACGTTCGCGAAAAGAGTCGATTAACACTCAAACTTAAATAAATTCCCGAAAATTTTATTCAAGTTCTCACTTCCTGAAAAAAAAGATTGAGGAAAAATATTTGCAAAAGGAAATAAATTGAATTGTCACCACTACTAAATTATGTAAGTGTAATGTTCTTTTCTTTAGTGTAAGAAATTCTGTACAATTTAAATTTTAAAATTAAAGAAAAATATTTAATTAAAATAAATACTTGATCTCCTCAATAAAAATGAACCTCTTCTTAAAATTTTTCACCAAATGGATTTCTTTCTTGAATCTTCTTCCTTTCTTCTTAAAATTTTTAAAATTTTCTTCATAACTTCTTTCTTGATAAATTTTCTTTCATAAAAATTTTTAATTCTTCTTTTTTCTTTTTTTTTTTTTGAAAAATTTCTTTGTTCTTCTAATGTCGGGGTCACCAATATGAAATGGGGTCGGACTAATTTTTGCCGTCTTCCCTCATTTCATAGCAATATATAAAGGATTATATATTGCCAATAAAAACTTTTACTTCACATATTTTATTTTAATATTATTCTTTTATTTAATATGTTTATTTAATATTTAATTATCATTATATTTAATAGTTTAAGATTTTTATATTTTTTATTATGTCACATTAAATAATTACATAACGGTTTTAATTAGATAACTTATTATAGGAGACTTCCTTTTTGAATAAGCTCCTAACTAATACTCTCACAAATATTCAAAATAATTTTTAATATCACAATATTTGTGTGGCTATGTTTTTAAAATTGATTCTGTGTACAGTGTATACATACGTGATATGACAATCCAAATTCCCCAAGTGTATTTCATAGTAGTAGTGAGAATCCAAATTGTGACGTAACCAAAAACACTGTACTTAAAATTATTAGAACAGAAACTGATTGGATACTTGAATAAAACTTATTACAACGAAAAACGTATATACAAGTAGCGACTGCTACATAACACAATTGTAAATTTTTTACTTTATTTATGTGAGACTTTTTGCTATCCATTATAATTTCTTGTTCGGTCCGTATGAATTTAATTTTTCAGTTAATTGGTACCACAATTCATTTTTTAACATACCAAAATCAACATTCGACACCAACTTTGGCGTCGAGAAGATTAACGACACTTTTAAAATTACAAACATAAAACGTCGACTTGCGTGAACCCAAAACGACGTTTAACGCGTCGTTTTCAGTCGACGTCGAATTGCGTGATCGGGCCCCTGATTCTATTGGGGAGACGGTGGTAAGAGCGAAGCTCGGGTGATCATCATAAGGCTCCCGATTTCTTTGTAGCCTTTATTCCGTGGCCCTTCGATTTTAAGCAATTTGTTGGTTGATACATAGCCTTCCCAAGAAATCTTTCAACATTTCTGCAAATGGACGACGTTCACGACACTCTTTTTCCTCCTCTTTATTTTTGTTCAATCACAGCAAATGCGTTTTGATCAATCACAACAAATGTTTTATCAGGTTGTGTTTGTACAACTTGGTCCGTCCCGTGATCAGAGGAGGAACCCTCCCGACAATGCAAAATGATTCATTTGAGACGTTTATATTCCCATCTTGGTTTTGTGATGATGGTGAGCAGCAAAAATGAATAGCCTAAACGTAAATTTATTGCAAACGGCCTTCATAACATTGCTCTTTAGAAACTATTGAAATAACTTGACACTTGAGTATTTAAGTAACCCTTATTGAAGTAAGTTACAATCAACAAACAAATGTGATCACTGCAATTCCCATCATTTTCGATATAAGTTTTATTTTGCAAAATTAATTTATTTATATTTTTATTTATTCACTATTTAGGCACTAATTTTAGGAAACATTTAAACCGAAAAACTTCCGCATACCCTAGTTAACATCATTTTTCATTAATGCACGAATGTAAATGAGATTCTTTTAATTTCATTTTAATCATCACATCATGACACATCATCTTGCCTTAATCTTGACTAGATTAAAGCCTTAATCCCAAGAGTCTCCATCTACTACAAGTACAGTCAGTAGATAAAGAAGACGTTCAAAAGAATAAATTCCTGCAGAGTTGATTGACGAAATGATTGACAGTTGATAGGAGGACGAATAACGAAATATCTTCGAAATTCGCCGTGAAAAATTGATTAGAAAATAAATGCGGAATCAGATGTTCGCAGCGTGAATTCTATTATTCAAGTCCCACAAATACTTCTACGTATCGGGCATGGAGAGTCCTTTTGGCGATTAATTGCCTCTGGAAAATTTGTGTGGTAGTACTATGGATTCGTTAATCGATGATGCAAATTCTTGCGGAGTAAGTAATTAATCTTTAAAATTATGTATTGGATAAATAAAAAGTTGTGCCATATTTTTAATTATGTAAAGCATAAACTTTTTCTTATGAAGGGAAACTCAAAGATTATTTTTAGTTGTTTGCGATTTATGCAAAAGGACAACGCCAACATTCTCATATAATTCTGAGAAGTGGCTTTTAGGTATTTATTTTTCTGACTAATTTAATAATTTCGTAAATAACAAACAGCCTGAAGCCCTCACCAATCAAATCATGCTCTTAATTAAAAATTTGGAGAAAGTCAATTTTCATATCATTTGCGATTCGCTTTTTACTGCTAAATGAGTGATCCTTCAGTAATCATTTAGAAACTGGTTTCTACAACTTTATGGCAATTAAGGGATCATCTTACGACTTTTCTTAGAACCCTTAAAGTTGTTAGCGAGACAAGAATGCTTTTAATATTCCATAACAACATTTAGATAAGATAATTCATCTGCAGTAGTCACATCCAAAACGCTAGACTAATGTTCACACATACATAGTCTGAGAAAAAGTTCGTTCATTCATAGTTTTCCCGATAGATGGTATTGCAAATTCCACATAAATCATGAACCAATTGATCACAGCGACAGGGCTCGCTTGACAATGACAAGAGGCGACAGTTACTGTTACGGTACTGTTATTATCATTGTATACAAAAATGAAGAACGCTGCACAGGCTTGTGCAAATATTTGCGCTGTGCATTGTGAAGGCACTTTCTGAGAATCTTCTGCGCGGAAATCTTCTTTTTCTTTCTTTATACTCCTTTAATCCCTCATGAGAAATAAGGTGGAAGCAGCTGCCCTCCAGCGGCCCTATTTTGCGCGACAGCTCTCAGATCTGACCAGGATCCCCAGTTGTTGCGGCCTCTGCTAGTCGCGTTCTCCTCCACGTTGTTCTAAGTCTTCCGAATCTACGGGTTCCTTGCGGATTCAAGAGCCTGTTTCGCTAGATTCTCGTCGCTTCGCAAGGAGTGGCCAATCCTATTCCATTTCTTTCACATATTTGGTCGTCTATGTGAATTGTGAAGTTAAATACACTTTAGAGCAGCAAAGATTTTTTTATCGTGTTCTACACCCAAAAAAGTATCTATGGCCCAAATTTCAGCGTTATCGCATTTTGTGCTGGGTCAAAGTCTCTGACAAATGGGGTATTGCGCCTAATCAAAAAATACGTATTGTTATTCTGGAATGTACCATCTTTTATAACATTGAGTGTTTAGGATTTATTACTAAACTTGTACATCAATATTTGCTTTCTTTAATATTTAATACTTAATTAAGGATAAATTCCGAATTGTGGGACTGTTTACTAATTTATTAATGGAGATACATATGTACTTCTCTATGTGTTCCTCTATAAAGTATTGTATATATGTATATGCATCAAAAAAGTACTAAACAAAGAATCTTGAAATATGCTATATAACTTTGTAATTTATTATTAGAAAAGCAATTTTTGAATTAAAATAAAAAAATAATTAGGACATGTTTCATCGTAAACTTGAAATTCGGGGGGTTACCTATGTATAACAACTAAAAAGGCTAAGTCCAATGATATATTGCCCCAAAGGAGACATTTAATTGCAAACCTATTATTGCAGTACATTTTATAAAAGCGGAGGTGTTATTTCTCGCATACGAACACAACATTCACTGCTATGGTTTATGGGCACTATTAATTACACGGATAATAAAATTATGGGAAGGTCAGAGTGTCGACATTATTGAGCAGTATGTAACATAGGAAAACAAGCAAGGTGCTTGGTAATAAAAATAGTTCTCTCTATTCTGAAGTATTTGTTTAGTTAAGGTTTATTTTTTAAATTATCTTTTATGTTATTTGAATTGGAAGCTGGAAGTGGAAGCTTCAAGAAATATCAAAACGAGAAATAGAAATCGAAGGTAATAATAAGTTCATAGTCAATGTAAGGCTGGGGCTCTGATTACCAACATCAACCTGCACTTTTGCTACGAATCCGGAAAGAATGACTCGGAACCAGATGAAAACAAAACGACGACCTTTTCATTTCGAACCATGCCACCCACGCATTGAAATATGGAATGGAATAACGTCGTTCTCAAACGGATGGCTCCATGAACTCCTCAACAAGATAAACCGATATATTGTACATATAAATATCATACCAATAAAGGCCCGGTGACGGGAAAAACGTTTCCAAGTGGAAGTTGAAACGAGTTTATGTTAAGTCGAACTTAAGTATTTGAAACAAATTAGGTAATGCCACCCCAGACTTTTCTGAATAACCATTGTTCCGCTTCTGTTGTCGCTTATTTAAAATAGCTTATTCACCGAAAGCATCAAAGTTTTGAGGTATATCAAGTTATTTCCTTTTAAATGACACATACGCAATGCGGATTGGTCATAACCGTCTTGTGGCGCGCCAAAAACCGGCGACAAAGCGGCATTACGTGATTTTTTCAGTGACAAATTTTCGACAAAATATGCCGCAAACCGCGTTCCGTTTTCTTGCTCATATCGAAAGATACACTGGGTGGCTAGCCAGCTTTATCAAGCAAGCGTTTTCATCATTGATTGAGATGAGGTGAGATGAGCTACAAAATTATTTTTGATGTAACAAATTAGAAGCAAATTAAAGACCGTGCGTCGCACGACTTTTTGGCTAGGTAGCTTGATATCATTCTAATCAAAATAGTGACTGCAAGTGAAAGTGATTTGTGTAAGAAGTGTAAAAATATTGTTGAGTCTGAGGATAAAGCCTTACAGTGTGAAGGATTTTGTGGGAGATGGTTCCACATAAAATGTGGGAATGTAAGTAGTAAAGATTACAGCAATAGCTATTAGATTTGAAATGTCAAATTATCATACACTATTATTTTATTCATCAAAATATTAAAAAAAAATATATATACCTGAAGTTTTGCTCCTTCGACGGATTTAAAACTTGGTGGAAATTAAAACCAAAAATCGCTAATATTGAATAAAATGCTCTACAACCTATTTTTTTTGGAAATGGAGAGCTAGAAAGAAGAGTTCGAAAGGACTATTGGTTATTGATAAAAAAGAACAATTAGTATAAATAGAAATAAAAATGTCGCATGAAATTCTTACCAGAATGTATCATATAATACGATTCCATAATAAGAAGACAAAAGGAGGCCCGGCGCAAAAGAAAAGTAGTGAGTATTGACGTTCTGTATAGCTGCTATATCCCGAAACTGTTGCTAAAGTATTAATATTGCTATTTCTTTTTATTCAGGCAAAATACCTAATATCACCCTGTATTTTTGTAGCGCTGTAACATAATTTCATAAAGAAGGTATCAGCGTACCGTAGCGTGGAAGTGATGGCTCCACCCTACCAGCTTCCAGAGTTGTTCTCATAGATTATGAGAAAGCGCCTGACTTGGTTAATACGAGCTTTAGCAGGCACTACGGCAACGGGGATTGTCTGGCAAAACAATAAAATTTATAAAAGCTCTATGCAACAATTCCAAAACCAGAGTTTTTCACAAATACTCCTAAAGTAATTATCATAAAGTAGTCTAATTAGGCTCATCTTTTAGGTAAATGTGTATTCTTTTATTTGGTATAAAGCACAGCTACCTGAGTGACTCCGTTCAAAAAATATGTAGGCTCAAACCAATGCTACTATGCCGCAGTTGAAAGACGAGTAACTTTTAATTGTTCACGATAAAACTACTACTACTACCTACAAAAATACCCAAAATAAACACTTATTGTGTATGGAAATATTGTAGGTAATAGTTTGGTGCATCAGAAAAGCAAAAAAAATGTACTGTTAGTAACGAATTTTCTGAGAAAAACGAATAAATCTGCCAGGTCTAGATGCAAATCATTGTTTGAGCCTATATATTTTTTGAACGGAGTCGCTCAGGTTGCTGTGCTTTATACCAAATAAAAGAATACACATTTACCTAAAAGATGAGCCTAATTAGGCTACTTTATGATAATTACTTTAGGAGTTATTCAAATTTCAGTAAATTAAAAAAAAAACAAAATTTTTTCCCTAATCACCCTGTATCTTAGTGGATAGTGGAGAAAGCCGCCCTCTGTAGAACAATTTTTTTCTCCAAATATATCCAGGAATCACCGCTGAAAATATTAGCCGCGTACTCCAACAAAGGATTTATTAAATTTCTGATGACCTTTACAAGTCGGGAATGATAGAATATGAGTATTTTAACTTATTAAAACGACAATATCTCAGAAATAGCAATTCCTACGAGAAAATGTATAATATATTTTTTTGTAGATAATCGCCTAATCTACAAACTTTGTGAAAACAATTTTCTGATAAGACGTACGGTTTAGCACATATTTTCCAAAAACTGATATTTTGACCCTTTGACCTTGTTTGCAGTCGTCCAATCGCGTGGCAGTCTCTACAGCTTATGTATAAAAATGTTTTTAAGGGCTGTTCCAATTTTCAGCAACTTCCGAATTATCTTCCAGTCAAACCTCTAATTTGACTGGACTAATTGTGTGTTCGGCTGGTTTTGCTGGGGCCGATCTGTTTAAATCCCAATCAAAATAATTATGTCTCCCCTTGGAATAGAGCAAAACCCTGCATATAAAACTCGTCCTTGATGTCATCGTCTGCTTCTCAGTTAGAGCCTGGCATGGAACCACCTTATTGCTTTTTAGTCTACTACGCAGACGCACAGAAATCATCCTCTCAGAAGATGGTGAACAGCTTGTAGGACTGGACCTATATTTCTTGGTGAGTACTACGAATAGTGTTCCACACCCAGTGGCACCGACAGCAGCGTAACCGTTGTGGGAACATCCCGCTCGGACCACCAGGTAACGGATCAAACAAAAAGAAAGAAGATTACGACAACGCTACTGCTACTACTTTCGGTTTGGTTCTTGCCAGATTATAAGAAAGACACACCTTTTGGACATATGCGTTTCCCTCATCAAGCTTTAATGTGCTGAACGACTTCGGGATATGCTTAAATATTTATTTTTAGGACAGGATTTCGGCTAAGCCTGTCCCAGCTTAGGTGTTGTACTTTATTCCAATGTCGAAACTTCGGCAATTGCATTGGATGAACGTGAAACTGACAAACCCATTAGAGGCCCTAGCAAGTTATCAGTGGCACTGCTAACGCTACAGCCAGGACATTCTGCTCAATGTGGAAACCTTCAAAAATCAATGGTGGATATATCCCTGTTTCATGGCCATTACCTGATGCTACAGACACAATAACAGCTCGGACGGCTCAGCCGCCTCTTCCCCATATCTGCGCCGCCATGGACCCCCGCGTGCTACGCCATTGATCAATAAGGTTCCTTTTTTTCCATAAATAAAATGGATTTGAATGAACGAGAGAAATTTTACTGAATATATTGTATAATGTAACATGTATGTATAATGCATGAGCTTCTTGAAAGCGCACTTTTTTATAATTTATAATGCGCTTCCTTAAATTGTGAGTGCCTGATATCCACCTAATTCCAAACACATCGTCACCACCACCCGGGTATATGTATATCCAGGTGAGTCCAGGAAAACCTCGAATGAATTTGCCCATTTAGGTTTCCCCTATTATCGCAGGACCGTCTAAGTAACAGGAAAGTTACCTATTTCCACTCAGGAAAAATTAAAAAAATGTTCACCGCACACGTCCTTCTGGGACTGGGACAGGTAAATCCCAAAACAATTGGGCCGGTAATGTCAACAAGGAGAAAAATTAATTAGAAGCCTTTAAAATGGAAATTTATTCGGGAGGGGGTGAAGTGAGTAAATGCTGGAACGGGTTTAATTGTTCGAGAGCTTGAGGAGACAACAAACCAAATGAGGATTAAAACCATTTGTGAGCAAAGACTGGGAGGGCTATAATGGGAGAACAATATATGGTTAATCCGCACTGAAAGAAGCCGGGACTCATACCACCAGAGACTTGGAAGAGGGAAGGAAAACTTTGTATACGGAGCCTTTACAGTGAAATTAATTGGGTATGTGCTTGTAAGCCTTGGTGCACATTGTGCATCAACATGAAGTAATTAGAGGATTCTAGCTTTGAGGCGCATTTCAGCAGTGGTTAAGTAAAACTGGATCCGAAAATCTCTTTCTTAAGAATTTCGTCTTGGAGAGCTAAAGATAAAAGTAAGCTAAAAAAGGAGCAAGATGAGTTTCATGGAAGAAACAGAATGTTTAAGCGAAATCTTACAATAATTACAGGTACGCTCCTGAGGAAGCAAAGGTTACAAAAGTCAAGACAAAAAAATATTGTATCTATGTCAATCTGTAAAACTGACATTCGCAGCTTGTTCCAGTGACGTTCATTTCCTATTCAAATAATGAGTTTCACTTGCAGATAGTATTATATCCAATTTAGGATACGACACCTATTTGTAAAGTTTCACCTGCAGGTCGTGAGCATTAATGGCCACTTGACAAAAATAAAAAGGGGCCTCTTTTCTTGGAAGAATGAAAAAAAGACAGGAAATTTTCACTCTCTGTCGCATTATGTTAACGAGCACCTTTTTGTGTTTGGAAATGGCTGCAAAATATTGTTAGTATTACTAAATTTAGCATATGCGGGAAAATATTGGTCGTTTGTTTTGTGTTATTAATGTCAGTAAAAAAAACAAGCAGTTTATGGTGCACAAAATTATGCTTTGCTGTATGTAGCATATTTTATTCTGTATTTATGAGTATAATGAAGTAGTTGTTACAGCGTCTGGATAGTAGATCATTTAATGTGCGTTAATATGGTTTTTCTATAGTTGAATGCTTTGGTAATTTTTGATAACCATCAACCTGGTGGCTATTTAAGTACCATGACCTGGCAAAAGATGTGTAAAAGGAGGAAATATAGAACATATCGCGACATTTATCAATCATTTAATTGGAAAAGATAACGTAGTTAAACTAAGAAAGATTCTAAAATATCGACTCTGAAGTAACAAAAACCTAATGCTCGAGTCTTCAAAAGAAACGATTGGAATTTGTTGGACAACGAAATAGTTCGATTGGATGGATATTTTGGTTTTTTATGGATAGCTCTGGGTTTCATTACTGGCAGTAGTGAGAAGTATGTTCTATTTGCAGCTTTTATTCGTCTGTATGCCTATCGTCTCATCGTTGCTGTCAACTCCAGGTAGATAAATTGGTTTTACCCTTCGAAGTTATACTTCCCCCACAGGTGGTGTTGTGGTCTCTTCTTCTTCTTTCCACCCTCGACTGAATTAAAATCTTGCTCTATGCAGATTGTCTTGTTCTTTAAGGCTTTACAACCGAGATCCAGTCCTGGCCTCTCGCAACTGTTCTTTCCACCGCACGATGGGGCAAAAAGCCGAAAAGCTGGCTAAAAGTCTTTAATGGTATACGGGGGCTTTTGGTGTCGTTGATTACGAATTTAGCGGCCTTTACATGCTACATAATCGCTATCTCCTTTTACCGTATCAATTTGGTCAACGACGGTACCACAGTACCAACTTCCAGAGTTATGAGTCGTCAAAGTCAAAATTTTGTTTCTTTTAACAAAAATGTCACTTTCAACCACCTTTTTCTCCAAAATATTCATAGTCAACTAATTTTTTTTTTCCAGAATAAGAAAGCTTGGAGTTTTTCCTATGAATAATGTCCCAATTTTTATGCTACGGCCTTTACTTTCGAAGTTATAAGCAATTTTAATACTAAAATTGGCGTTAGTTATTTCGTACTTTTTTAGTACTCTTTTTCCTAAGCTTATGTCGAAAAGAACTAAGTGAAAAAAAGTCAAAGTCAAAATTGCTTGCAATTTCCGCAAATAAGGCCAGTTTTAGCATGGTTTTACAATTTTAGATAGGTGGGAGTATTCTGCGTGCACTGATACCTTATTCATGAAGATATGTGGTGGCGTTACAAAAATACAGGGTTAATTAGTCATTTCGCCCGAATAAAAAGAAATAGCATTATTAACACCTTAGCCACAGTTACGGGATATAACAACTATACAGAAATTCAATACTTATTATAGCCAATAATCTGAAATACTTTTCTTTTGCGCCGGGCCTGGGGTAATTTTGTATGGGCTGTGACCCACCTCCTTTGTTGAAAGCCTCTTGGGCTTCTTCTGGCATCATTCCAATAGGAAGACTAGTTGGGATTTGGGATCGACCCTTTCGGTCCACACGATCAACTTCCCAGTAGGATGGAAGGAAGCTCTTTGAAGTAACGATAAGAATGGTAAATCCGCAAGGCTTTTCTAAAGAACAGTTTTTGTTGAACAGTAGCAAACAAACATATCCCTGGCACTTCCTTCGCTACACTATAATAGTCCAGTAAATAGGTACCTACTTTTTCTTTGCGAAAATTACCGCACGCGAATTTTTTTACCAAATGTTTTTACATATTTTTATGAGCTTAAATTCAAAATGGCGTCTCCCCACCCTTATGCTTCACTTACAATGAAGGAAAACGCGTTTAATTCTATATCTCCGAAACTATGCATTTTACGACAAAAATGTATATAATCTTTTTTGTAGATAAATAAATGATTTAACTTTTTTGTTCAGAATTTTTTTTTTTTTGTAAAGTCAATATGTTCGGAGTTATAGTGCTTCAAACTTTATACATTACTTTCTTTGAACTATATTTCGTTAACAGTTAGCCCGCCATAAAATGGTCCTTCCTAAGACTTATAGAACACACGATTATCTATAATTTTTTCTTTTATCATTTTTAGATAGGGCTAATATTTCACGAGTTATAGCGCTTTAAATGTCGGAAAATGTAAATTCAAAAAAAAAAAGTCCTTTCTTTCCGCGTTTCATTTCAAAACTGAGTATATCGTGTGTTGAGCTCATCATTGCCCACATTTGTTGCCTTTACTTTTTTCTGTAAAGTTGATATTTATGAATTTATTACACCTCAAAAGTTTATTAAAAATGTTTTTTTGCAAATATCTAGTCAACCTTTTTTTACGATGACAAGTTATACCAACAAATTTGTTTGTTATAATTTTACTTTAAAAATACTTTAGCTAATGTTCATACATATAATTAAGAAATTTCGTAAGCGTACGTTTGCAGAATCGGAATGATAAAAGAAGTTTGGATATTGTGCAACGCATTGCAAATGTTTCTGATGCCAAAGCTACAGGTGCTAGGTATCATCATTCCTGTATGCGAGATTTGAAAACCACACCATCTAAAGGGGGAAAAGGGGTCGTCCTAATAAAGAAATGTCCGAGGTGATGCAAGTTATTAGTAGCTTTATAACGAACAGTGAGGAATGTCAATTTAGAGTTGCTCGCGTTAATCGACAAGGAAAATCGTCCGGAAATTCGTTTGTTTAAGCATTCACTAAGGTTCAAATGTTTTGGAAAATCGGCTACAAAAACCAAAGTGAACTTATCAGCTCTGCCTCCAACTAAAGATGCTGCTCGACTTCACTCATTTCGAATATATCATCAAGTGCAAAGTTGGCTTGATAGTTATCAAGACCCGGAGGAATGGGGCTGGAAGCAACCAAGATTTGGCTTACAACCAGTCCCAATGACAATTGCTCCGGCACCAGCAACTTTATTAAAATTAATATCCTGCAAATGTAGGAAAAAATGTGGCGGTTCCTGTGGATGCCGCAAGGCTGGTCTCAAATGTACCATAATTTGCTCTAACTGCAGTGGAGGAAATTACGAAAATGTGACGAAGGATGCAAACCTCCTTGAAAACCATGAATTAAATGAGAACATTTGCGAGTTTCAAGTCTCCCAGATATATCATTCGACGAAGACAACGTTAAGTCATTAGGTGGCAGCTTCATTGGTCTATCCGATTGTCAACCGACATCTTCGAAACATATGAGGCTAAATAATATGTTATAGCATCATTGCTTCGTTTTCTTGTGGATGGGTGGGCCTACTGGGGAAACCACAATAAAAAACGCCCCAAAAACTCGACCTCCAGGGTGGTGTGGAAAAGGGTTTGTACGCCAACGAAATTTCTTAATTATATGTATGAACATCAATGTGTATCTATATGAAACAATCTGCGCTGAATTGCGGCTAAAGCACATATAAATGCTAGAAAAAAATGTTTAAAGTAAAATTTCAACGGAATTTTATAACAAACAAATTTGTTGGTATAACTTGTCATCGTAAATAAATAGTTGACTAGATATTTGCAAAAAAACATTTTTAATAAACTTTTGAGGTGTAATAAATCCATAAATATCAACTTTATAGAAAAAAGTAAAGGCAACAAATGTGGGCAATGATGAGCTCAACACACGATATAATCAGTTTTGAAATGAAACGGGGAAAGAAAGGACTTTTTTTTTTGAATTTACATTTTCCGACATTTAAAGCCCTATAACTCGTGAAATATTAGCCCTATCTAAAAATGAAAAATCGAAAAATTATATATAATCGTGTGTTCTATAAGTCTTAGGAAGGACTTTTTTATGGCGGGCTAACCGTTAACGAAATATAGTGCAAAGAAAGTAATGTATAAAGTTTGAAGCACTATAACTCCGAACATATTGACTTTACAAAAAAAAATTCTGAACAAAAAAGTTAAATCATTTATTTATCTACAAAAAATATTATATACATTTTTGTCGTAAAATGCACAGTTTCGGAGATATAGAATTAAACGCGTTTTCCTTCATTGTAAGTGAAGCATAAGGGTGGGGATGACGCCATTTTGAATTTAAGCTCATAAAAATATGTAAAAACATTTGGTAAAAAAAAAATCGCGTGCGGTATTTTTCGAATTACGAAGTCCTTTTTTTCGACCTTATATACTGGACTATATAAAGCGAATTCATTTTGAGCGTGTTGACGCGCTGATGATTAACTGCAATTGTAAAAACTTCATTTTCAATTCGAACGATTTCAGGAGATAGTACCAAAATTAATCAATGTAACGGATTTGTCAAACTTGGAAATCCCGCGATGAACTCAATTCCCAAAACTGTAGGACATGGAAAGCAATCCGCCGTTCAAACAGTTCTGAACTAAAGTTTGAAAATTTCGTCATGTTTGTAATGGTTAACGTATTTTTTGAATGGTTTTTAAAGAAAACTCGGATTTTTACGGATGATGACTCTTTGGGAAGCTATTGCTCGGCTGAATCCATAAAAGTGAACTTCATTTTGAACGGGTGTCATTCCAACGCTTCGATCGGCACCTCAATGAAGTCAATATAATTTTTGGTTTGCGTTCTATCGAGCATGTACAAAAATCACTTACGCCTTTTAAATATAGATACCGCTTGATCGAATTTTATGAAAACCTTTTCAAAGTGTACTTTCGGTAATACGCTACGATCGGCACCTCAAAGAAGTCGGTACCATGGTTGGTTCGTGCTATATCGTGCATGTACAAAAATCACTTACGTCGCTTAAACAAAAAAAAAAAAAAACGGCTGGACCGAATTTCATGAAAATCTTTTCAGATCATATGGGTTAATACGCTTCGAACGGCACCTCAATGAAGTCAATATCATTTTTGGTTAGCGGGGATGCCCACATGGGGATTTTTGGAGGGCGGGGATGCCCACAAATGGGAAGGAACCATAAAATGATTCACTTTTTAAATAAAAACGTCCACCGTCTAAAATATCTCAGTTTTTGTTGTTTAAATTTTGTGTAGAAATGTTTAAAGAAAATATTTAAAAAAAATTTAAAGCGGGACATAGTGAGTCTATTTTTGTAGCGCTTCTTTAACAAAAGACTTTCCAGCAAAAATAATAAAAATGTTACAGTTTTTCATTAATTAATTAATATATACAGATATGAAAATAGACAATATTGCTTATAGAAATATTTTCTACATACCTTGTGGAGCAGAGTCCGACATCTCCCAGTTCCTCAATGGATCTCCCAATAGTTTTAGTCACTGCTAATAGGGGGCGGAGGTTCTGTGCGGTTTCCAGTTATTGGCCTGTTTGGCTAGATACTAGGGATTTACACCTGTCGTCCATAGAAGGCTTCATGCCTTATAAAACACCTGGACCAGACGGAGTTTATCCCATCGAAATTCATAAAGTCAGTGACCTAATTCTGAATTGGCTCGCACCATCTATAGGAACTCCTTTAGCCTAAGCTACATTCCAACATCCTGGAGAGTAGCTAAGGTGGCTTTCATTCCAAAAGCGGGTAAAATCTCCTACCACAATCCAAAAGACTTGAGACCAATATGTCTCACATCCTTTCTCCTCACGATACTAGAAAGACTTGTGGAGATCCATGTTAAGCAAAGCATTGATAGAAAACTGTTTTCTCCCTCGCAGCATGCCTACACGAAAGCTAAATCAGTAGACGCTGCTCTCCACTCCCTGGTAGCGGTCATCGAAAGATCCCGGAATTGCTAATAACTTCAAAAGTAAAGGTCGTAGCATAACAGTTATTGGACATTATTCATAGGAAATTTTCCAAGCTTTCCAATTTTGTAAAACCACATATTGGTTAATTACGTATTTTTTGGAGAAAAAGGTGGTTGAAGTGGAAATTTTAGTGTAAAAAAAACAAAATTCTGTCTTTGATGACTCATAACTCTGGATGTTGGTGGGTTGACCCCTTGACTTTTACAATTTTAGATAGGTGGGAGTATTCTGCGTAGATTGCTGCCTTTTCATGAAAATATCTAATAGATTTACAAAAATACAGAGTAATATGTAAACCTCTACACCTCAAAACACCCTAGCGGCTAAACCGTTACGATTCCCCCCCCCCTCCCCTCCATACGATTTTTTGTACGGGCAATCGTAATATTCTCATTCTCTTTATACTCACGGCCAACACTCGGCAAAACTATAAGTTAAATTGGCGCAATTTAACTACTCAAAAGAATCATTTTTATGACTTTCGCTCCCCAACAAAATTCGTTAAAATGGGTAAAAATTAAAAATGGGTAAAAATTATACGGCCGTCATATCCCCTTTAAAAAGCCAAGCGGCCGTAATTCGCCCGCCATAAGCCCGTTTTTTATTTTTATTCGGTAAAACACGATATCTCCGGCGGCCATGTTACATATAGCGACAATTTTACAGTACACAGCCAGAGGTGCAAGTGCAAAATATGTGTTTCGAGAAAATCGCCCTCAAAGATTTTTTTAGATACAGAATTGTTCACAAAATGACTTGCCGGTCGTATAACTCAGCAACCACAGCTCAGTTTAAGACAAGAATTATAACAATGATTAAGAATAAAATACTGAATACAAAAATGCAATAAACTCAAAATCGTCAAAATTGCACTTAGACACTTCTGGCTGTGTACTGTAGAGTTGCATTATGTCATTTTAAAGAATTTACATACAAGAGCGTTATGGGGCGTTATGGAAATTAAAGTAGACGCAAACAAATCTAGCAACTGCAACCAGCAGTAACAGAGTTCAAACGGTTATTATACGGGGAGTTTTTTAAAAGTGTATTAAAACCTGGAAGCTGTGTAGTCTTCTAATGCAACAATACGTCACCCTTCGCGGCCCTTCGCTCCAAACAAACTTCATCAAAAAATCTCCTGTACAACAAAAATCCCTAAATGGGAATTCTGCTTGAGGCTGGCATTTTTTCCCCTGCTAATGAACGACATCTTTTATTACGTACCTTTAAAAAATTAATAAGACTGAAATTAAATCAACCCCCAGGGTTAGCTGCTGACAGTATCATTTTTGTGATACTCGCTAGCAGGAAAAAAGTTCTTTAGTGACACATGCCCTGCAGGAGTTCCAGGAGGCCAAAGGTAAACAAAACGTTTTCACGCGAAATAGTCTCATTTTCATCAAAACCAGTTCAGAGGTAGCAGCTGTACCTGGGCCTATGGGTGCTGTTAGATGTGTTCTCCTCAATTCGCCGATGCTCAATTATGCGATGTTATTGGACTTTTTCACCGCTTGCCAGGGATACGGTGGATAATTTTATGTTGTTGTACCTGTGTAATTGCTTCCTTTTTCGCGTTTAATGTTTTAAGGTAATGCAGAAATTGTCTACTTTTTCAATGTAGGCTGAAAACGCCTGAGCCGAAACAGACGACTTTCATGATCAAACATCGTCGTTGAATTTTTCGAAAATATAGTTTCTTTGACTTTGATGAAATGGTCTACGCCAGACTGGCCATGACATTGGTATTCTCGTTATAGATTACTTCATATCCCAAATCTTGTCACGTAGCGATGCATTTATCTTAGCTGAACCCTATTTTATCCGTTGTATGTATTCTCAATCGATGGTCCTGGACTAATCGTCTTCCTTTATTCTTCGATAGCACCAACAATTTTATGGCACCGTTTATGTACATTGAAATGGCCATTCTATAAATGACACTGTAATCGATGTCCCCGAAAATGTCTGGAAAACTTTTTCATAACCCAACACGTTACCGCCAAACTTCAGCTACCTGGGAACATTCTGGAATGCGTGACATTATGTTCCGTGAATTATTTATAATTCGCAGAGAATTGATTTTGTTTTGGTTATTATTAACCAAGTTCAGAACTTCAGAAGGTAGAACACTGCCGTCTGCATGGAAATAACTTTCGGGAAATGGCGAAATCTGAAAAAGTGTGATTTAAAGCGTCAAAGACTTAATTCAACCCGAGGTGCATGAAATATAGACTGCAACAACATGATAGAGTCATCAATCATCTCATCTCGGATCACCTGCTGTGATTATGATAATTTTATTTTTCAATTACAGCAACGTAAGCAAAACCTTATGTTTTCAATTAAAGCGAAGTGGGGGTTTTTAACCTTTGGTTTGAAACTTTCCCAACAGACCATTTGCTATAAAAAAAATTAGTCGATTATAGACTCTTGGCCATGTTCCAACTTGTTTCTATGGCTAATATAAAAATTCTACAGAATCGTCTGTCTCTGCTGAAATGGCTGGAAGAGATTTTCATGGCGAACACGATACTTAACTACAAATAAGTGCTCCTTAATGGCAACTATAATTTTCTCAGAGATCCTTTTATCCCCGATGGGAATTTGGAAAGGGCTTTTCAAAATTAATAATTAACATGAACAATTTTATAACATAGTATTTCAAGAGATATGAGAATTATCTCAATTATTTATTATGTGTCAGACTCAATATTAGTTCAGTCTTATATCATTTTTTAGAGAGTGCATACAAATTGCAGAAACCATTTCAAACTACATGTTTTCACCGACTTATTGAATACATTTCATTTGAAAAAAGCCGAGAAAGTTAGGTGGCTATGTGTTCTAACTTTTTGGAACTCAATTTGCGCAGTTAATCTCAATTCCGGGTGATGTTCCGGAAAGTTATGCCATAATATACTCAAGAGTAAAGTTTGTTGTTGCAAAATATGAAAAATGGATAAATCGACTGTCTTTCAAGATAATGTAACAAAGTTTCAGCTTTCAGCTTTATAATCGAGATGTGAGCTTCATAATATTTTTTTATTGCTGAAAAAACATATTTTGTTTTATCACTTTTACTTCATTTTGTGTTTGCAGTAATTTTAAAATCAAACAAAAATTCAAAAAAGTAGTAAATTATTAAATAAAAATAACTTTCTGTGTATGTTGCCATTGATCGGTTCGAGTAAATCGATTCTTCAAAATGTAGAGCAACTGTAGGTAGGAGCGTCAGCCGGTCCAAGCTGTGGGCTGGGATACAATTGGTGCTAAGGAGTAGCCTCATCCGTGAAAAACCTTTGCATGAACTGAAATAAACTAGAAGAGATTTTAGAATCCGACCGTCATATTTAGGTATCAGATCAAATCTCCTATTCTGGGCAATGAGACATGCTCCAACTCCTTTAAGAAGAGGTTTACAAATACAAAATGTCTGATATTGGGCAAAGACGGAAACCCGCAGAGAAAGTGTTTGGTTATCTCACTGACTTGTTCCTCGCCACAGCTACGGAAGTAGGTAGCGATAGAAGTTTTGCGAATTCAGCGTTGGGGAAAAACTGCAGCCCATCCGACTCTAATTCAGATCTGTCTGTGTACAGGACAATGTTATGGTACTTGTTCTGGTATGCAGAAACAAAGAAGACTGACAGTTTCGAAACCCGTAGAAGAGGGTGCTCTAGTGACGTTAGCACTAATGCGGAAACAACAACAGCTTCGATTTGATATGGAAACCGGTCACTAAGAATCTTCAGCATTAAAATGGTATCTTAAAAGTAAATGAGCACCGAGTCGGTTTCAAGCCCAGAGTGACTATGTGCAAAAATAAGAATGCGGAAATCTTAAGCACCAAAGAACTAGTTCTAACTAGAGATGGTGCGAACATTTCAAAGAACTGCTAGTTGGAGATGAGAAAACGTGGAAGTAGCAGAAGAACTAGCGGGAGATATGCCTACATTAGAAGACGTACAACACGCAGGGAAACAACTAAAAAACAACAAATCTCCGGGCAAAGATAACATTGTAGCAGAGCTATTAAAAAAAGGAGGTGGAAACGTAATATTAAGCTTGCATGAAATCGTAACACTAATTTGGACCCAGAAACAAATACCATCGGAATGGAGCGAGGGCATTGTGTGTCCTATACATAAAAAAGGAGATCAGCTAAACTGCCGTAACTATAGAGGCACCACTCTACTGAACGTAGCATATAAAGTATTTTCAAATATTTTATACGTTAAACTGCAGCCTTACGCAGAAGAAGCTCTGGGAAACTATCAAAGCCATAAAAAACAAACAAACAATAGAAACTCATCCGGCGCTGCAGTCTACGCGAAGGCTCACCACCACACTTCACTAGACGACATCAACGAAAGACACGACCGACGAACGGCAAAAGTAAGTACCCTTGCTCCCTACCCTCTCTCAGACCACGGACTTGCAGGTGCCGCGCCCAAAATCTGTCGGTCGATAAAATTTGCCCCGTTTCAAAAGGCATAACACTTTGACGCGGACAAATTTTATTGCCTCTGATGGATGCGCAAGTGTAATTCCGGAAAATATCCCAAAGAATGTGGCGATTGAACCCGCGCAACCGAAGTCCCGTTACAAGTCAAGTTTTGGTATTGACTTTTGTAACATTCGTGGACTTCAAGCGAATTTCTCTTTTGTTGAGTGCCACTTATCTAGTTACAAACCCCCAATCTTCGCACTAAGTGAAACCCAAATATCACCCGATAATGACTTAGGTTATTACCAGGTGTCGGGGTACACTTTAGTGCACAATCTCTCCCCCCATAGGGGTATTGCCATTTATGTTAGGGACGACGTGGCTTATTGTAAAATACATTCAAGCACAACTTCAGATTTTAATTATCTTTGGATTAAAATCATTTTCCAAAGCCACGTCATATTCTTCTGCTTCCTATACAGAAGCCCTAACATAAGTAACGAAGCCTCCACCTTATCTTTTGATACTATTTCCGAACAAATCTCGGGATTTTTGTCGTCCAATCCTGAGTGTGAAATCATCGTTGCGGGTGATTTCAATGTTCACAACGTTAAATGGCTGACTTACTCAAATGGCACCAGTATTTCTGGCAAGGACGTCGAGCTCTTTGCAGACATCAATAACTTGCAACAAATTGTGGATCATCCCACAAGAGTCCCTGATGTTGCTGGTCAAGGAGGATATCTCCTTGATCTTTTTCTAACTTCTCATCCAGCGGGTTACTCCGTCGAAGTTGATTCACCTCTCGGCAATTCAGACCACTGCCTAATCAGTGCTAACTTCCCATTCGAATTTCCCACCCCTCCCAAACCAGTTCGAAGAACTGTATGGCATTATGGGAAGGCCAATTGGCTGGGGCTTATTAATTTCTTCCAGTCTACAGACTGGAACCTGTGTTTCCGGAATAGAAACGCCAACTCTGCCGCTATCCGTATTTCTAGGATCATACAGGCAGGAATGCATTTGTTCATTCCTCATACTACTAAATCTGTGAAGGCTAGGCCCAACAGATGGTTTAATCAGGAGTGTATGAATGCAATCAGAAATAAAGAAGCCGCCTTTCGAGCTTACAAGAGCTCCCCGAGTGAATCGCTCCGTGCAGAGTATATAAAACTAAGAAACTCCTGTAAAGTCACCATCAGGAATGTCAAAAATTCATTTGACAGCAAGTTGAGAAGTAAACTCCTTAATGCAACCTCTGGTAGCAAGAACTTCTGGTCCTTGGTAAGCTCCATTAAGAAGAATTTCACTTCATCCACAACTCCTTCACTTATCCACAATGAGAAGGTGATAACAGACAGCAAATCCAAGGCCGATTTATTAGCATCTCTGTTTGCTTCCAATTCTTCTTTACCCCAAACTGATATGCTACCCCCGGTTCTTGAGCTCAGCGCTCATCTAATGGACAGGGTTTTCTTCAGGACTCGCGAGGTGTACAGGTGCCTCAAGGAGCTCGATGTAAACAAATCCACTGGACCCGATAATATACCCCCTATCGTCTTAAAACAATGCGCCTCACCTTTGGCTAGACCTCTGCGCAAACTTTTTGCCCTATCATACTCTTCCGGAGTTTACCCAGACTCTTGGAAACTTGCCCATGTTCAGCCAATACCGAAAAAAGGTGACTCCAGCGATCCCTCCAACTACCGCCCAATAGCAATTACTTCTATTCTCTCCAAAACCATGGAGACGATAATTAACAAAAAGCTTATGGGATATCTAGAATCCAACCAACTTATCAGCGACAAACAATACGGCTTCCGTCAAAAAAGATCCACTGGTGATCTTTTAATTTGCCTTACAGAACACCTCAGCCGAAGTTTGCATGGATCTGGCGAATCTAGTTTGGTTGCTTTGGATATCTCCAAGGCTTTTGATAGAGTATGGCACTCAGCCTTGTTAGCTAAACTCCAAGCTATTGGAATTGACTCACTTCTGTATAAGTGGGTTGAGAGTTTCCTTTCCGGCCGTTCAATTAAGGTATTATTGGATGGCGTCAAATCTGAATCTCACCCCATCTCTGCGGGGGTCCCTCAGGGGTCAATTTTATCACCGGCCCTTTTTCTCATCTTTATAAATGACCTACTTTCAATCCCCTCCAACCCACTTCTCAGCTTCGCTGACGACGGTACTCTACGTTACTCGTACAGCTTCGATACAAGACGGACACATGCCAGATCCTGTCTTGATGATCGTGAACTAATGTTCAACTCTATTAAAAAAGACATCAAACTAATTCTAGATTGGGGAGAGAAGAATCGTGTCAAATTCAACCCCTCTAAAACCAAGTACTGTCTTATCTCAAAAAAGAAGTTCAACACCTCACCATCCTTGACAGTGGATGACGTTGAACTAAAGGCCGACCCATCCCTACACATCTTAGGCGTGACATTAGCCAAAGACCTTCGTTGGAATGATCACATATTCCAAATCGCCAAACAAGCATCCCAGTGCTTGGGATTTCTTAAGAGGTGCAAGTTCCTCCTCCAGCCATCGGCCCGCGCTGTTATTTATAAATCCTACATACGGCCTCTTCTCGAATATAACTCCCTCGTTTGGGGCGGCGCTCCAATAACCACCTTGGCATGGTTAGATAAGGTCCAAAAAAAGGCCCTTAAATTAATTGATGACGACACCGCTGGCTCCACCATCGACCCCCTCAGCCACCGTAGGAATGTAGCAGCATTGACTAAATTTTATCGCTACTATCATAATGACTGTTCCTCCGAGTTAAACGCTCTCCTGCCTCCACGGCAATCTTATAACCGCAACACCAGATTAGCCCACTCGTCTCATTCCCTTCACCTGCAACTCCCCCTTTCACGCACTCAACAAGATATGAATTCGTTTGTTAATAGAACAACTCGACTGTGGAATAGTCTCTCGCAGTCAGTATTTCCGAGCTCCTACAACATCCAAGAGTTCAAACGCAGGGTTCATCACCACCTTCTTCAATACCCCCCCGTTCCTTTTAACTCTTAACCTATACCCCCCTCCCCTCCCCGTACTAAGCTTACTGCTAGACATTGCACCATGACGTGACAAATGACATGACGGACTGGTAGTACAAAGGGTGACTCCTGAGCTTAGCACTGTCACATAAAAAAAAAAAAAAAAACAAAA
>OX465281.1:53804086-53894095 GCA_949987705.1 Thereva unica | reverse complement strand
CTGCTGTAAAAAAGTCTTTTGGTCATATGAAACGCCTTGTTTGCCTTGGTAAGAGCAGCACTTACATTTCTATTGAAATATAGGTATTGGTCCATCCAAAGCCCAAGGTATTTCACTTCCAATTTGTTTTCTAATGCTTGCCCCGCATTGTTCGAAATTTTGAGTGTTTTCCAGTTCCTCCGCACATCGCGGGAAGCTTTGTTTAGAGGAGTCCGGAAAAGGATCGATTCACATTTGCTAAAATTGATCTTCAATTTCCAATCATCACTATACCGTTCGATTGTTTCGAAGTCACGTTGTAAGAGCGTCTGGATCACTCCAATCTTCTTCCCCGTCCTGTACACAATCAGGTCATCCGCATACGCTAGTGCGAAGGGGAGTGAACTTATTAGGTCACTCGTAAAGATATTAAATAAGAGCGGCGAGTTTACTGCGCCCTGTTGCAGACCATTTTTAATGTCAAAGACCCTACTTGATGTGAAGTTGCCACTTTTGACGACGAACTTCTTTTTTGAAATCATATTGTAAATCATGTATAACTGAGGTCCAGTCATGCCGAGTCTGACCAATTTGTAGAGAAGACCTTCGATCCACACTGTATCGAATGCCTTCTCAAAATCGATCAGGCATGCTCCTGTACACTGGCCTTTCATGAAGTTCCAGTGTATGTCTGATACCAGTTTGGACGCGGCATGAATGGTGTCATGTCCCGCCCTAAAACCGAACTGGTTATCGGGAATTATCTTTTTGTCCTCAACCCATTTGGCTAATGATCTATTAATGACTGTTTCAAAAACCTTGCTGATATTCGGCAGCAAACTTATTGACCGGAGATTGGCAGGGTTAGTTTTATCTTTATCTTTTTTAGGTATTGGATACACCGCTGCCGTTTTCCAGTGACCTGGGAAATGGGCGTTGTTTAATGCATTATTAAACAAAGTGGTGTATATGTCTATAGCCACCAGGGGCAGATGTTTCAGAACTATGTTCGGGATACCATCTATTCCAGCCGATTTCTTATTATTCAGGCGACGGAATGTTAGCAGGAGATCAATTTTTCCAATGAACGTCGAGTTTACTTGGGCCTCGGGTATATCGTTCGCTGGGCAGTCTTCATTGAATTCGATAATTGCTCGATTCTCAGATTTCCAAGATTCGATTTCATTAGATAATCTCAAGTGGTTTAGCGAGGCCCTATTCTCGAGGTCAGAATTCGTACGAACACAAGTGTTCACCGAATAAATCTCTTGATAGTAGGCCCTCACTAAATCCACCTTCTCCTGCTCGTCCTCTATGCAATAATTATCACCGCCGTGGCTGGTTTCTTCCGGATCTATGTTCACAGACCTCAGCAGTACCTGGTTAGTTGAAGTCCTAGGGATACGTAACTTGTCCAACCGGTTATGTGTTTTACTCCTAAAAATTTTATTTATCCGTGGGAACATGCTCGCGATATTAGTTTGAATAGCCCGAATCTTTCTGTTCCAGTACAGATTCACAGACTGTGAAAATTGTTACCTTAATAGTTGTTGGAGATTTTTCATAACCGATTTAAGAGTTACAATCTCCGGACTTCGTCTATCCCGAAACTGACGGTGTAGGGCTTTCAATCTCGTTAGTATTCGACTTTTATGTTTTAGTAGTGCGTCGATTGTAGCGCTTCTGTAACAGTCTATACTGTTTTTTTTTCTTTGTCCTTGGTATGGTTTTGTCCATCGTCTGTATAATGAGATTGTCCATATTTTTCAAATATTCATCAATCTCATTGTTTGTCAGGTTTCTAGTTGTTGGTGGTAAACGTCCAGAATTCTGTATTGCCCTTTCCATAGCTTTTTCGAATCTTGGCCAGTGCCTCTTCTGGTAGACAAAAGGCTGCACTTCGCAATATTCAAGAAGCTCTATGGAGTCATCAGGGACTTGTATTGTTATCTCGAGTCCGTAATGGTCGCTGTCGTTTGGTACTGTTGCTAGACAGTTTGTTTCGTTCGTATTTAGTCCTGGTAGACCCATCCGTGAGTCTAGCAAGCACAGATCTAAAAAAGACCCACCGCGTGGATATGATGGTATATCCGTAGCGAGGAGATTAATTTTCCGCTGAATTCTGTTCTGGCCCAACCAGTCATTCAGTTGGTTGCCCCTGGTGTTAGCCGTTTGATTTCCCCATGCCGCATGGCGTGCGTTTAAATCTCCGGCCAACAAATAAAAATTTTGCTCCGACTCCAGGCGAAGAGTTTGGAAGAGCGAGTTCATTTCCTCTATAAATAATCTTGGTTGAGTTGTTTGGGGTGCGTACGCCGCGATTAAATACAGTCTTCTGCCACTTGACAGGGGAATGTATATAACACACGCTTCCAACACCCGAAACTTTTCTATATCCCTGCTATACATGATTTTATGTTTCAGAGAGGCCTTTATTAATATTAATAGGCCTCCGCCTCGTATGGAATTAGGTCGATCGCGCCTAATTATCACATAATCCTTGTAATCCATTTTGTGCCTCTGGTTTAGTTTAGTTTCACTAGCCAAAAGAACATCCGGATTTTGGTTCTGCAAGAGTGTTAGTAGATTCGCCCTTCTCTCATTTCGTATCAACGAGTTAACGTTCACCGAAATGACTTTGATCGTGTCCTCTCCGAATAATGCCATTGAAGCATTTACACGGAAATGGTTTCTGTCGATAACAGAGCATTATATACAAAATCTAAACGAGCTGTTTGCTCGCTTAATTGTTTATGGAGCTGCGCGGTCTGCCCTTGTATGGACAAGAGGACCGCCTTCAGGCCACTATCTCCAGAACTCGCTGCCGTGGCAGCTTTTGGAGCTTGTTGTTTTGTAGGCTGGGCTCCCGCTGCCATTTGGGCAAAGGACATTCCAGGCCTTACAAAATTGTTTATCGATTTGCTCTTTTGCGCTTTTTGAGTCTGGATTTCCTCTTTACGCATTTGTATTAGAGGCCCTAGCAAGTTATCAGTGGCACTGCTAACGCTACAGCCAGGACATTCTGCTCAATGTGGAAACCTTCAAAAATCAATGGTGCATATATCCTTGTTTCATGACCATTACCTGATGCTACAGACACAATAACAGCTCGGACGGCTCAGCCACCTCTTCCCCATATCTGCGCCGCCATGGACCCCCGCGTGCTACGCCATTGATCAATAAGGTTCCTTTTTTTCCATAAAGAAAATGGATTTGAATGAACGAGAGAAATTTTACTGAATATATTATGTGTAATGTAATACGTGTATGTATAATGCATGAGCTTCTTGAAAGCGCACTTTTTTATAATTTATAATGCGCTTCCTTAAATTGTGAGTGCCTGATATCCACCTAATTCCAAACTCATCGTCACCACCACCCGGGTATATGTATATCCAGGTGAGTCCAGGAAAACCTCGAATGAATTTGCCCATTTAGGTTTCCCCTATTATCGCAGGACCGTCTAAGTAACAGGAAAGTTACCTATTTCCACTCAGGAAAAATTAAAAAAATGTTCACCGCACACGTCCTTCTGGGACTGGGACAGGTAAATCCCAAAACAATTGGGCCGGTAATGTCAACAAGGAGAAAAATTAATTAGAAGCCTTTAAAATGGAAATTTATTCGGGAGGGGGTGAAGTGAGTAAATGCTGGAACGGGTTTAATTGTTCGAGAGCTTGAGGAGACAACAAACCAAATGAGGATTAAAACCATTTGTGAGCAAAGACTGGGAGGGCTATAATGGGAGAACAATATATGGTTAATCCGCACTGAAAGAAGCCGGGACTCATACCACCAGAGACTTGGAAGAGGGAAGGAAAACTTTGTATACGGAGCCTTTACAGTGAAATTAATTGGGTATGTGCTTGTAAGCCTTGGTGCACATTGTGCATCAACATGAAGTAATTAGAGGATTCTAGCTTTGAGGCGCATTTCAGCAGTGGTTAAGTAAAACTGGATCCGAAAATCTCTTTCTTAAGAATTTCGTCTTGGAAAGCTAAAGATAAAAGTAAGCTAAAAAAGGAGCAAGATGAGTTTCATGGAAGAAACAGAATGTTTAAGCGAAATCTTACAATAATTACAGGTACGCTCCTGAGGAAGCAAAGGTAGAAGTACTAGCAAAAATTACAAAAGTCAAGACAAAAAAATATTGTATCTATGTCAAGCTGTAAAACTGACATTCGCAGCTCGTTCTAGTGACGTTCATTTCCTATTCAAATAATGAGTTTCACTTGCAGATAGTATTATATCCAATTTAGGATACGACACCTATTTGTAAAGTTTCACCTGCAGGTCGTGAGCATTAATGGCCACTTGACAAAAATAAAAAGGGGCCTCTTTTCTTGGAAGAATGAAAAAAAGACAGGAAATTTTCACTCTCTGTCGCATTATGTTAACGAGCACCTTTTTGTGTTTGGAAGTGGCTGCAAAATATTGTTAGTATTACTAAATTTAGCATATGCGGGAAAATATTGGTCGTTTGTTTTGTGTTATTAATGTCAGTAAAAAAACAAGCTGTTTATGCTGCACAAAATTATGCTTTGCTGTATGTAGCATATTTTATTCTGTATTTATGAGTATAATGAAGTAGTTGTTACAGCTTCTGGATAGTAGATCATTTAATGTGCGGTAGTTTGGTTTTTCTATAGTTGAATGCTTTGGTAATTTATGATAACCATCAACCTGGTGGCTATTTAAGTACCATGACCGTGAAAGATGTGTAAAAAGAGGAAATATAGAACATATCGCGACATTTATTAATCATTTAATTGGAAAAGATAACGTAGTTAAACTAAGAAAGATTCTAAAATATCGACTCTGAAGTAACAAAGACCTAATGTTCGAGTTTTCAAAAGAAACGATTGGAATTTGTTGGACAACGAAATAGTTCGATTGGATGGATATTTTGGTTTTTTATGGATAGCTCTGGGTTTCATTACTGGCAGTAGTGAGAAGTGTGTTCTATTTGCGGCTTTTATTCGTCTGTATGCCTATAGTCTCATCGTTGCTGTCAACTCCAGGTAGATAAATTGGTTTTACCCTTCGAAGTTATACTTCCCCCACAGGTGGTGTTGTGGTCTCTTCTTCTTCTTTCCACCCTCGACTGAATTAAAATCTTGCTCTATGCAGATTGTCTTGTTCTTTAATGGCTTTACAACCGAGATCCAGTCCTGGCTTCTCGCAACTGTTCTTTCCACCGCACGATGGGGCAAAAGTCTTTAATGGTATACGGGGGCTTTTGGTGTCGTTGATTGCTACATAATCGCTATCTACTGTTACCGTATCAATTTGGTCAACTAGCAATTGTCTTCTTGCAAGCAATTCAATGGCATCATCTGTTAATTCAACATTGCTTTCATTAAATCAGTCATTCGATTCATTAAATCAATCATTGTTGCACTCCGACTAATTTTTCTAGTAAAGTCTACCCTGAATTTTTTATTAAATTTGTTGAAAGCCTCTTGGGCTTCTTCTGGCATCATTCCAATAGGAAGAAAATACGAAGAAATAATATGTGGGCCATGCATTAAAATTGCATGTAGTCGGCTTGAAACACCACGGGTACAATAACGTACAATTTTGCAGTTCCAAGAGTATATTCTTTAAATTTAGTTATATCAATGTCATGGGCAGAGGAAATTACTGTCAAATTAGCATGAAATCTTTTAATAAAATTTTGATCAACACCAGTGATTTGGAATGAAAAGGAAATCACTCCTGAAAATATAAGCCTAGACTACATTAGGATTTATTAAACGTTCGATGATCTTTACAAGTCGCGAATCAGTGGATATGAGTGTTTTAAATCTTTAAAACGGCGATATTTCATGAATGGCAATTCGTACGAGAAAATGCAGAATATTTTTTGCAAAAATCGCATAATCTACAAATTTTGTAACCACTATTTTATGACAACACTTAACATGCTTATTTACAAAAAAACTGATATTTTCAATCGGTAGACTTTATACCCCTTATTAAGAACCCTAAAAGGAAGCTCTCTGCCACATTTTAGCCTGTACCCAATTATTTCCGCTGTTTCACCCTTTTCGACTGTACTGTTTCCGAACTCAACAAATATAAAGCACATTTCGAAAAAAAATTATGCAGCAGTTTATAAAAATAATATTCATATATGTATTATATAATACATGCATAACATATGTAATATGAATTCATAAAAAGGTTTTTTATACACAAATGAGGGGATGCCCACAAATGGGAATGAACCATAAAATGATTCACTTTTTAAATAAAAACGTCCACCGTCTAAAATATCTCAGTTTTTGTTGTTTAAATTTTGTGTAGAAATGTTTAAAGAAAATATTAAAAAAAAATTTAAAGCGGGCATAGTGAGTCGATTTTTGTAGCGCTTCTTTAACAAAAGACTTTCCAGCAAAAATAATAAAAATGTTACAGTTTTTCATTAATTAATTAATTAATATATACAGATATGAAAATAGACAATATTGCTTATAGAAATATTTTCTACATACCTTGTGGAGCAGAGTCCGACATCTCCCAGTTCCTTAATGGATCTCCCAATAGTTTTAGTCACTGCTAATAGGGGGCGGAGGCTCTGTGTGGTTTCCAGGTAATGGCCTGTTTGGTTAGATACTAGGGATTTACACCTGTGGTCCATAGAAGGCTTCATGCCTTATAAAACACCTGGACCAGACGGAAATTATCCCATCGAAATTCAGAAAGTCAGTGACCTAATCTATAGGAACTCCTTTAGCCTAAGCTACATTCCAACATCCTGGAGAGTAGCGAAGGTGGCTTTCATTCCAAAAGCGGGTAAAATCTCCTACCACAATCCAAAAGACTTGAGACCAATATGACTCACATCCTTTCTCCTCACGATACTAGAAAGACTTGTGGAGATCCATGTTAAGCAAAACATTGATAGAAAACTGTTTTCTCAATCGCAGCATGCCTACACGAAAGCTAAATCAGTAGACACTGCTCTCCACTCCCTGGTAGCGATCATCGAAAGATCCCGAAATTGCTAATAACTTCAAAAGTAAAGCTCGTAGCATAATAGTTGTTGGACATTATTCATAGGAAATTTTCCAAGGTTTCCAATTTTGTAAAACAACATATTGGTTAATTACGTATTTTTTGGAGAAAAAGGTGGTTGAAGTGGAAATTTTAGTGTAAAAGAAACAAAATTTTGTCCTTGATGACTCATAACTCTGGATGTTGGTGGGTTGATCCCTTGACTTTTACAATTTTAGATAGGTGGAAGTATTCTGCGTATTTACATGAAAATATCTAATAGATTTACAAAAATACAGAGTAATATGTAAACCTCAACACCTCAAAACACCCTAGCGGCTAAACCGTTACGATTCCCCCCCCATCCATACGATTTTTTGTACGGACAATCGTAATATTCTCATTCTCTTTATACTCAAGGCCAACACTCGGCAAAACTATAAGTTAAATTGGCGCAATTTAACTACTCAAAAGAATCATTTTCCTGACTTTCGCTCCCCAACAAAATTCATTAAAATGGGGTAAAAATTAAAAATGGGTAAAAATTATACGGCCGTCATATGCCCTTTAAAAAGCCAAGCGGCTGTAATTCGCCCGCCATAAGCCCGTTTTTTATTTTTATTCGGTAAAACATGATATCTCCGGCGGCCATGTTACATTATAGCGACAATTCTACAGTACACAGCCAGAGGTGCTTAAGTGCAAAATATGTGTTTCGAGAAAATCGCCCTCAAAGATTTTTTTAGATACAGAATTGTTCACAAAATGACTTGCCAGTCGTATAACTCAGCTACCACAGCTCAGTTTAAGACAAGAATTATAAAAATGATTAAGAATAAAATACTGAATACAAAATGTAATAAACTCAAGATCGTCAAAATTGCACTTAGACACTTCTTGCTGTGTACTGTAGAGTTGCATTATGTCATTTTAAAGAATTTACATACAAGAGCGTTATAGGGCGTTATGGAAATTAAAGTAGACGCAAACAAATCTAGCAACTGCAACCAGCACTAACAGAGTTCAAACGCTTATTATACGGGGAGTTTTTTTAAAAGTGTATTAAAACCTGGAAGCTGTGTAGTCTTCTAATGCAACAATACGTCACCCTTCGCGGCCCTTCGCTTCTAAACAAACTTCATCAGAAAATCTCCTGTACAACAAAAATCCCTAAATGGGAATTCTGCTTGAGGCTGGCATTTTTTCCCCTGCTAATGAACGACATCTTTTATTACGTACCTTTAAAAAATTAATAAGACTGAAATTAAATCAACCCCCAGGGTTAGCTGCTGACAGTATCATTTTTGTGATACTCACTAGCAGGAAAAAAAGTTCTTTAGTGACACATGCCCTGCAGGAGTTCCAGGAGGCCAAAGGTAAACAAAACGTTTTCACGCGAAATAGTCTCATTTTCATCAAAACCAGTTCAGAGGTAGCAGCTGTACCTGGGCCTATGGGTGCCGTTAGATGTGTTCTCCTCAATTCGCCGATGCTCAATTATGCGATGTTATTGGACTTTTTCACCGCTTGCCAGGGATACGGTCGATAATTTTATGTTGTTGTACCTGTGTAATTGCTTCCTTTTTCGCGTTTAGTGTTTTAAAGTAATGAAGAAATTGTCTACTTTTTCAATGTAGGCTGAAAACGCCTGAGCCAAAACAGACGACTTCCATGATCAAACATCGTCGTTGAATATTTCGAAAATATAGTTTCTTTGACTTTGATGAAATAGTCTACGCCAGACTGGCCATGACATTGGTATTCTCGTTATAGATTACTTCATATCCCAAATCTTTTCACGTAGCGATGCATTTATCTTAGCTGAACCCTATTTTATCCGTTGTATGTATTCTCAATCGACGGTCCTGGACTAATCGTCTTCCTTTATTCTTCGATCGCACCAAAAATTTTATGGCACCGTTTATGTACATTGAAATTGCCATTCTATAAATGACACTGTAATCGATGTCCCCGAAAATGTCTGGAAAACTTTTTCATAACCCAACACGTTACCGCCAAACTTCAGCTACCTGGGAACATTCTGGAATGCGTGACATTATGTTCCGTGAATTATTTATAATTCGCAGAGAATTGATTTTGTTTTGGTTATTATTAACCAAGTTCAGAACTTTAGAAGGTGGAACACTGTCGTCTGCATGGAAATAATTTTCGGGAAATGGCGAAATCTGAAAAAGTGTGATTTAAAGCGTCAAAGACTTAATTCAACCCGAGGTGCATGAAATATAGACTGCAACAACATGATAGAGTCATCAGTCATCTCATCTCGGATCACCTGCTGTGATTATGATAATTTTATTTTTCAATTACAGCAACGTAAGCAAAACCTTATGTTTTCAATTAAAGCGAAGTGGGGGTTTTTAACCTTTGGTTTGAAACTTTCCCAACAGACCATTTGCTATAAAAAAAATTAGTCGATTATAGACTCTTGGCCATGTTCCAACTTGTTTCCATGGCTAATATAAAAATTCTACAGAATCGTCTGTCTCTGCTCAAATGGCTGGAAGAGATTTTCATGGCGAACACGATACTTAACTACAAATAAGTGCTCCTTAATGGCAACTATAATTTTCTCAGAGATCCTTTTATCCCCGGTGGGCATTTGGAAAGGGCTTTTCAAAATTAATAATTAACATGATCAATTTTATAAAATAGTTTTTCAAGAGATATGAGAATTATCTCAATTATGTATTATGTGTCGAACTCAATATTACTTCAGTCTTATATCATTTTTTAGAGAGTGCATACAAATTGCAGAAACCATTTCAAACTACATACATGTTTTCACCGACTTATTGAATACATTTCATTTGAAGAAAGCCGAGAAAGTTAGGTGGCTATGTGTTTTAACTTTTTGGAACTCAATTTGCGCAGTTAATCTCAATTCTGGGTGATGTTCCGGAAAGTTATGCCATAATATTTTTATTACTCTTGAGTTTGTTGAGGCAAAATATGAAAAATGGATAAATCGACTGTCTTTCAAGATAATGTAACAAAGTTTCAGCTTTCGGCTTTATAATCAAGATGTGAGCTTCATAATCTTTTTTTATTGCTGAAAAAACATATTTTGTTTTATCACTTTTACTTCATTTTGTGTTTGCAGTAATTTTAAAATCAAACAAAAATTCAAAAAAGTAATAAATTATTAAATGAAAATAACTTTATGTGTATTTTGCCATTGATCGGTTCGAGTAAATCAAAATGTAGAGCAACTGTAGGTAGGAGCGTCAGCCCGTCCAAGCTGTGGGCTGGGATACAATTGGTGCTAAGGAGTAGCCTCATCCGTGAAAAACCTTTGCATGAACTGAAATAAACTAGAAGAGATTTTAGAATCAGATCGTCATATTTAGGTATCAGATCAAATCTCCTATTTTGGGCAATGAGACATGCTCCAACTCCTTTAAGAAGAGGTTTCCAAATACACAATGTCTGATATTGGGCAAAAACGGAAACCCGCAGAGAAAGTGTTTGGTTATCTCACTGGCTTGTTCCTCGCCACAGCTACGGAAGTAGGTAGCGATAGAAGTTTTGCGAATTCAGCGTTGGGGAAAAACTGCAGCCCATCCGACTCTAATTCAGATCTGTCTGTGTACAGGACAATGTTATGACAGTTTCGAAACCCGTAGAAGAGGGTCCTCTAGTGACGTTAGCACTAATGCGGAAACAACAACAGCTTCGATTTGATATGGAAACCGGTCACTAAGAATCTTCAGCATTAAAATGGTATCTTAAAAGTAAATGAGCACCGAGTCGGTTTCAAGCCTAGAGTAACTACATATGTGCAAAAATAAGAATGCGGAGATCTTAAGCACCAAAGAACTAGTTCTAACTAGATGGTGCGAACACTTCAAAGAACTTATAGCTGGAGATGAGGAGCAACCGCCAACAGAAAACGTGGAAGTAGCAGAAGAACTAGCGGGAGATATGCATACATTAGAAGACGTACAAGACGCAGTGTAAAAACTAAAAAACAACAAATCTCCGGGCAAAGATAACATTGTAGCAGAGCTATTAAAAAAAGGAGGTGGAAACGTAATATTAAGCTTGCATGAAATCATAACACTAATTTGGACCCAGAAACAAATACCATCGGAATGGACCGAGAGCATTGTGTGCCCTATACAAAAAAAAGGAGATCAGCTAAACTGCCGTAACTATAGAGGCACCACTCTACTGAACGTAGCATATAAAGTATTTTTTTTTTTAAATATTTTATACGTTAAACTGCAGCCTTACGCAGAAGAAGCTCTGGGAAACTATCAAAGCGGTTTCCGTCCCGGAAGATCTACCACAGACCATATTTTCACTCTTAGGCAGGTCCTAGAAAAGGCGAATGAATTTAACATAAACATACATTCGCTATTTATAGACTTCAGAAACGCCTATGATAAAATAAAACGTGAAGAATTATACAAAGCTATGGAGTACCTAAGATTCCCCAAACACCTCGTAAATTTGACCAAAATGACAATGAAAGAGGTATTATGCAGAACAAGAATTGAAGGAGAGCTATCAGAACAATTCAACGCCACAGTAGGACTAAGACAAGGAGATGTCCTATCGTGCTTACTATTTAACGTAGCTATGGTAAAAGTGATAAGAGACGCAGGAATTAACACCGCGGGCAGTATTTTCAACACGTCGGTACAAATACTGGCGTACGCTGACGACATCGTAATACTAACCAGATTCCCCGTAGCAATGAAAGAAGCTTTCATATCGCTAGAAAGAGCAGCAAAGAAATTCGGACTAGCAATTAATGAAGAGAAAACGAAATATATGTGCATCTCCAAAAGACGTAATGATCGCCAGAATATGAAAATTCATACATACAACATCGAAGCAGTAAAAGAATTTATATATCTAGGGACGCTAATTTCAAAAGACAACGACACGACATTAGAAGTTAAAAGGAAATTAGCGCTGGGAAACAGATGTTACTTTGGGCTACGTAAACATTTCTTATCAAGGAACATATCAAGAAGCACTAAAGTAAAACTGTACAGAACTCTTATAAGGCCAATACTACTGTATGGATCCGAAACCTGGACATTAAGAAGTAACGAAGAACACCTCCTAGGGTGCTTCGAAAGAAAAATCCTGCGCACTATACATATATGGAGGTATCAACGAAAACGATGTTTGGAGAGAAGATACAATCACGAATTGTATCAGTTGTATGAAGATCCAAACATCATAAAAACTATAAAAATTAACAGAATCCGATGGGCAGGACATGTTGAACGTAGCAGTGACGACAGAATAACAAAAATTATTATGAACAAAAGACCAGACGGACACAGAGGTACGGGACGTCCAAAAAAGAGATATATAGACAGCGTAGAAGAAGATCTACGAACCCTATAGGTATAAGAAATTGGAGACTTCAAGCCAGGGACCGACAGTTCTGGAGGAGGATGTTGCAGGAAGCCAAGGCCAATAACACGCTGTGGAGCTATTTATGATGATGAAAATGGTATCTTAGGATTAAACAATTTCAAATTGGGATTAAACAATTTCAAATTGAGAATAAACAATTTCAAATAGGGACCGAACAATTTCAAATTTTGACTAAACAATTTCAAATTGGGACTAAACAATTTTAAATTAGGACTAAACAATTTCAAATTAGGACTAAACAATTTCAAATTGAGACTAATGAGTTCAGTTCATCATGAAATTAGGAAAAGTGCTTTAGAGAAGCCAGAGGCCAAGGACTTTGTTAGCCACTGTCTACGAAATGCTCGAAATATGTATCAGACAAATGTTGTATTAGTTATTGATAATGCGCCTTGTCATGCCTTTTCATGCCTTTCGAAGAAGTGTTTCAGGAGAATGAATTTGTTGGTCATAGATTACTTAGACTTGGACCCTACAGTCCGATGTTTAATGCTATCGAGCATGCTTGGTCAAGCTAACAATTTGAAATTGAGACTAAACAATTTCAGATTGGGAACAAATGCAGTAATGTATTTTTCGACGAATTTAAAAAAAAAAACTTATTTAATATGAAACAAAATTCTCCGGGGGAAATTAAAAGAAATATTTATTGTGAAGTCGATAGCTTACTGTACTATACTCGTCATACACTTTCATTTGATACCCATAACGAGGACGTTGTAAAGAAAAAGTGAGCCGCCATTTTGTGTTGGCCGCCATTTTGGGTTTTGAATGACGCCACATAGCGAAGTGTGTTCTACTTGTCACACCCTTCCATTTGATACCCATTTCGGGGGTCGGGGAGCCCAATTGCAAAATTCGACTGCCATCTTGAACCCCCCTTTTTAATTTTTTTACAAAATGATCAGATTGTATTGTCATGCCAACTATACGTATGTGTAAAATTTGCAGTTGATCGGTTATATGGAAGTGGGTCAAAATCAAGTTCAACATTTGTTTACAGTACACACACATACAAATCAAGGAAATATAATCTTAATTGCCATTGATATTGGGGAAATCAAATGTAAACAATAAAATTCTTTGATTCTTCACCCACGTCATGGTATATTTCTTTATTCAATATAAACAATAGTTTTTGAGCTGCAAATAATAACTATATGCCATAATTTCGTTATCATCGGTTTTTGTTCTGGAAGCAAATTTAAAGACGTATTCATGTCAAAAACTTGTTTCATATGAAACAAAATTCCCCGAAGGAAATTAAAAAAAAAATATTATGACGAAAAAAAAGCACCGCGAGCCGAAGAATCGAACTCGCAACCCCACGAGCCCCAGATGAGGATACTTCTCCCTAGCCCTCTGCGCCATGGTAGATACCATAAGTGGTTGACTAATATATTAATAAATCATTTCAGAAAGAAGAAAAAGAGAAAAAGAAAACAATCGGCACCGACCGACCAGGGCTTGAACCTGCAAGGCTAAGCTAAACGCCGCTGGATCGAGGATCCAACGCGCTACGCACTCTCCCACCGGCCTTCTACCAGTTTTGCAACAATAAAGTAATTTGTTCGGTGCCTATGAAATGTTTAAGTTGAACTAATTTTAACAGTTTTTTATGCCTAACTTCGAACTCCTTTATCAGAATTTCGAAAAAATTTAACGGGACCACCGTGGGAAACTCCCCCTTCAAATGAACCAAAAAAAAGCAAAAAAGGACATTTTCAAGAATTCACCATGGTAGCTACCGGTCGAACCAGAAGTTAATCTATCAGTGATTACTTACCCCTTCACCTTGTGGTGAGACTCTGGCTACCTTGTCGGTGAATATTAGAACATGGTGAGTGGTCACTTTTGGCAAGTAATCAATTTTCGAACATGCTAGATTAACTTCTGGTTTGACCGGTATCATGGTGAATTATCGAAAGTGCCCAAAGTTATTGGATTACAAAGTTATGCGTGAACAGGACTACAAAATACCTACAGGTCGAATTGAGTAACCTCCTCTTTTTTTGAAGTCGGTTAATAAAAATAAATAAAAAGAGCGACCAATTAAAAATTTTATCTGAAAGACTTCAGTGTCAAATAGGTGAGATCGAAAAGAAATGGACAAATATTAAAATACAATTAAGACGGGGAAAACAAAAAGAACGCGAGTCATTAGTTTCTGGAGCCGGCGCAGATACTATTTACAAATCGAAATGGATTGCTATGCCGCATTTAAAATTTTTCGCTGGAATTCACATTCCGAAGTTACAAATTTCATCCGAAAGACCAATGGCAGAACAGGTAAGGACATGAAACAAGAAAAACACATATGTAAGCAAAATTTATAGTTTTGTTGGGTTGTTGAATCAAAAATGCAAAATATGTGGTAACAAAAATAAAGAAAACCTAGTTACCCTAGTTGGTTTTGCCAAGGAACCATATACCCGTCTCCGAAATGAAGTAACTGGCGAATTCATCGCGTATCAATTTGGATTGTACAGATGACCTACGAGCCACTCTATTTAGAGGCAATAAATTCATTCGGTCTATATCTCCCTTACGCCATGCTTCATATACGACTTCATGATTTTCATTTTCATAATCAAATGTTGCGTCAGGTACGTATATGTATTGAGTTCGAAGATGCGCTTCGTTTTAAAAAAATGAGTAGCTTTTTCTGGTTGTAGCAGCATGAGCTTTCGTAACACTCTAAAAACAGCAGTCATAATTCCGCATGCATTCTCGACTATTCTTTGAGCTCTGCTCAATCTGTAGTTAAAAATGCGTTCCTTGCATCCTGTTTCATGGCTTCCCGGATAGGGCTTTAGGATGTTCTCGTGCAAGGCGAAGGCGTCGTCAGCTATAAATATGTAGGGGACCTTGGTTCCTCTTTCCCATAGGCTGTCTGGCTCCGGAAAATTTAATATCTTTTTGTGTATCATTGTGGATAAGGAGAAGTTGTTAAAGATGCCCCCATCAGATATTCTGCCTTGTGGTTCTACATTTACGTAGGAAAAACAATAATTTGCATCTACTACATCCAACAAAACAATGCTAAAAGAAGACTTGTAGTTGAAATACTCGCTATCAGAGAGTTTTGGAGCTTGGATTGCTATATGTCTCCCGTCCATTGCATCCAAGTAATAGGGGAATTGCCACAACTTCTCAAAATTTCTTGCAGTACTGAGCCACTCTTCCTTTGTTGCCGGTAACTAGAATATAAAGCAGTAGTATAATTAAAATGAGGCTAACTGTAAAAGTCGAGGTTTCAACCCACCAATTTTAAACCGACGCTCGTTGGACTTTTTCCAGACCGACGCGACGCCCGAGAGCTATTATGGAAAAAAAATGAAACTCAACCGGATTAAATATTATAATTATTATTTTATTATTCACAGCTATTATTCACTTTACTGGCTCGCTGCATACACTCGTTTAAGCCAACGCTATTCCAAAATCGTTCACTAAACTATGACTAGTATCTATTCGGGTCCGGTCGTTCTAAAAGCTTGAGATTAACTAACTTCTTTTTTCTCTTTTTCCCTATCTTCCGGCAGCCAGCTCCTTGAACAATTACATTCTTTTTATTTTGATTAGGGTGACCACTTTACATTATTTTGATTATTAGTGGTACCCTTTTGTTGCATTATTATAATTATTTGCTACACAATGTCCAGAGTTATATCTAATAAGGTTACAAAAATACACGGTAATATGTAAACCTCTATCAAAAAAATTTCCAAACGCCTTAGCGGCTAAACCGTTACGAACCCCCCCCCCCATACCATTTTTTGTTCGTCTATCCAAGAACTATCCGCTGCCACGCGTTTCGAGATTTTCACTGATACATCCTGTATTTTTGTGACCCTATAACCTATTTCCATGAGTACGGCACCAATGAACGCAGAACTCCTCCACCTATGATGGAAAAATTTATGGTCAATATCTTCCAATCTTTGATAGTTATGAGTCCTTAAAGTCCAACTTTTGGGTTTTGTTTAACAAAAGTGTCAACCTCAGCTACCCCTTACTCCGAAAAATAAGGAGCTGAAGTTAATAGTTGGAGTGTTGCCCCTGCCTAAACTTGCATAAGAAAATATTTGTAAGTTTCTTAAAGTCATCCTAAACTTCGCCATGTGAAATCGTCAGCTATAAATTTTTTATTGTACAAATGAGTAATTACCAAATAAAAATCATTTTAATGAAGTGTAAAATAAAATAAAAACCACATGCGTTTTCGTCATTTCCACAGCATAATAAAGTGGCAACACTCAGATAGGAAACTACACATCCGTTTATTGCGTGATAAGGTTTTTTGTTGTTGTTTGTTTTCTGAATACCAGTACTTCCAACAAAAAATCCCAACAAAAAAAATACACAAAATGTATTTGACATAGTCCTTGACATTGGCATTGGAAACTTCTATCAGTGGCACCAATATCTATTTTAAGAAGGGTGCACCAAAACTAATTTGGTTATAAAAATAATGGACTTTGGAAGTATCGATGCCCTAGGGTAGATTTAACCCAAAATCTCTTTTTGTATACTTTTTTTACTATATTGCTTAATTAAGGATAGTGGAATATTACCCAAAAATAATATACAAATTACGCCACCGAAATATCTTGTGAAAATAAATAAAGTCATGAAATTAGGGGGTAAAAAATATAAAAATAGTTATAATAAGGACGGAAACTCATTCGAGTTGTGCTCGTTGTAATAAGAACTTTCATTGTGTTGAATTTCACAAGGAGTAGCTACAGATCGAAAATTCAAGATTATAAAATTTAAGTCCTCTCTACAAACTCTCCATCCACTATTTCCATGATAAAGTCACGAAAATCAAAATTGCCTGTATTCATCCAGAGCAGAAGTTCAAACCACGACCCTACCTTGAAAGTAGCCGGAAATGATATTTGTCACACACCACAGAGGTGGAGAAAAATTGAAAGTGAGACGTAAATCAAGGTAATCTGGAGTTATTCCGTCTTGTCTTGACTTGACTTGACTTGCATATTTGAGAGATGGTAGTCAACTAAAACACCCGAAGGAATTTTGCTCATGCTCTACTACAATATTGCGAAAGGAGCACTCAAAACTGTTATAAAATTTCGGTGATATTAACTTTAGACCAAATACATTGGATGTAGCTGTACTAAAAAAGGATATTTGTTGATGTTTTTACATTGCGCTTACACAGTTACTACACTCCTCTATACGGATTGCATGTGGGGGTAGATGAAACATGCGCGGTTTTTGTGTGTCGCTTCCCCAAGGACTCTAGCCAGAAACTTACTACTGCCTTAGTCCTTATAATTTCGACCAGTTTTGTTTGTTCAGTTAGTGTCGGTTTTAACTTGAGAATTTTCAATAAAAATTCAGTTGCACGCCGGTATTTTGCGTTAACAGACGTTAAAAGAAAATAATCATCGGTGTTCACAAATATTACCAGTGACGATTTTTGGTAGTCAATAAAAGTGATAAACAAATTTTTTTGTGTCATTTAAAATTTATTTTAAATATCAATTTAAAAAAAAAGAAAAATTTACATAAAAAGGAAAAAGTGCAGTGCATATTTCTTTTAAAGTGAATCCTTAACTGTGTTTCAAAAGTATGGAAATATTTTTAAGTAAAAATTTTAAATTGGAATTTACCTTAACTGCAATCATCACAAATGTCTTCAAAAATTTCATCTGTAAAAAAAATTCAACGGTATCTCCTCAACATGACAAGGCCACTTCCTTGGCAAATCATAAGTTCTCTTGACGAGTCCTTTAAAAAAAAATATGCTTTTCAGGTTTTTTTTTATTTTAATCCAGGAAAAAAAAAACGAAATTCAAATTTTTAATTTTATTTACAAATCTTGTTTGCCTTAAAATCCGAAGTCCTAATCCACGAATGCGTCTTTCCATCTCTCAACAACTCTCTACATTTTTTTTCTTCATCATCCTTGGGTAGGATATTCCTTGGAGCCTGAGACTGGGTTCTTGGCCATTTACATTCTATGATTGAATTTTTATAGGAGCCACCCACTCACACTTATTCGATTATCTTTGAATTTTTGGAACAATAAAAAATTTACGAATCTACATTACAAAGTGAAGATTTGAGTACTTTCTTCTTCGGCGGAAATCTTGAGGATTTTAAAAACCAAAATAAGTCAATCCAATGAACCCGAATGAGTTTCTTAAATTTAAGACGCTATCAAGGAGAATACTAGAAGAAGCACGCCATCGTGGCTGGGATGTGTTTGCCTTTAATATTTTATGCCATTGGTGATTGATTTGTCTTTTATCTGAAGAAGCTGCTTTATTATTGGATTTTCATACGCAAACAGATGGAATTCTTCGATTTCTTCTTTCATTTTCTTTGTATTTTTTGGTATTTTTTTTATCGATATTTCATACGTACGTAAGTTATCGAAATGATTTCTGTTCTTGTGTTTGTTGAATTCATTAAGCCTTATAAGATATTTCGAAAGTGAAATTAATGAAGCACAAGAAACAGAATCCTTGTTGTGATTGGATGTAATCAATATATGCAAGTTTTGTTTGTTGTGAGATTTTGGAGATGAGACTTATGTACCAACAAAAGCAAAATTTATATTAGAAACAAGCACCGCGGTAACAAATTCTTTTTTTCGTAAAATCTAGAAAAAAAGGACGAGGATAAATTTTAAGCTGGATTACTTATATATAATACAACCACATCCAACCTAGGCTTTTTTCAATTTTAGAAAATGCGATTTTGATAAGCAGATTGATTACGGACGAAATAAATTGAGTTCATCTACCAAATAAAGTACGATGCTTATTGGTATACCAACAAAAAATTACATGAAAAATTAATCAGTTTAATTTTGAAGTTGAGACAATTTAAATTATATATGTTTTCATTTTAAATACTCAGTATCAGTTTTTTAAAGCACAAACCACACCTTAATTAATAAAAAATATATATTATACATACATATATAAAAAAAATCTTCATTAAAAAAAAACTTTTTGTTGATGTATATACAATTTTGTTTAGTAACCAATATTCAATATGTTGGATTTTAATACCATCATAATGAAACCTGCCTATCATAAGTAAAATTATTTTCAAATTTTAGTTTGTTTTGTGTAAAGGCCGCCATACACGGTCAAATTGGCTGTACAACCAGAATTTCATCAAACCCCTAAGCGCAATGAGTTTTGATCAGCCGACCGGCCCACAATCGATAGTTTTGGTTGTACATCAGCCCTTCGATTTACATCCAATTTGACCGTGTATGGGGGCCTTAAGCCAAGACAAATGTTTAAACTTAAAAAAATCCCTAATGAAGACCACACAAGACTCAGTCTAAATGAGGGATGAGGACTTCAAGTATCCGACTGACAGGCCGTGACAGTGACATGCAGAAGACGTCCGGTTGTTAATTCGAGTGCAAAGATGTTCATGGCCTCAATGAAAATTTTAGACACAAAAAGATTGGTGACTGGAAAAATCTTTAAAATACACGGATCACCATATTTGCTGACACAATGTGTGTGCCTTGAAGTGGCTCCAGGATCCGTGATTCGCGTCTTGTTGTAAGGTCCAACTAGATACGGAGTAAACTCGTGCCATAAACTCACGGCTTGAGACAGAATAGAAGTTCTGTGGTGGTAGTACGTAACTTGCTTCAGTCGACCTCTTCATACAAATATTCGAGTGTTACAAAAAAAATTCTTCAGGCACAAACTGCAGATCCCATCCGGTTGGCGGCCGGGGCGGAGTGTGGTGATACTTTTCTTCAAAGCGAAAACTTTCAGGCAACGGCCTGCCGTCGACCTGTGCCTTAAAATATGACTAAATTCTACACAAAAATTTGTATGCGAACGCCAAAAAGTACCATAGTAGCCCATCGATTGTTTACTCACCACCGGCCAACCAAACGCGCGACTCAACGAAAAAGCCATTAGAATATATAACTACAGAAAGGGCCTTCGCCGAATTTTAGCGTAATGAAACTCTTCTTGATTATGACTGCGCACGTTTTGGTAATTGTGTGTCCACTACAAGCGAAAAAGGCGACTGGAATAGAGGAGGGCAAGTAGGAGTTTGAATTATCAGTTATCTATAATTAAAGCTTGTATAAGTATTTTTAATGTTAAATACTAGAAATTTTTTAAAATCTGAAAAATCGATTAGGGGGGAGGGGAAGGGGTCGAGCCAAATCTCACGAAACCTCACCAAGGGGAGAGGGGTGGTCGAAATATCGCAAAAATCGCCTCACGTAATTTATGGACGGCCCTTAATATTGGTAAATCTATAAGATTTTTTTAGAGAATTTGTATTCCTGAACTTAAAAAAGGGAACATTTACTTCGTACTGCTTCAATGAGTTTTGCACTACACGTTCACATTGTATAGGCAACGTCACGGAACGTCAACGTAACGGCACGTCAAGATTAGTTTCAAACTATATTTTGACGTGACTGATCTATTCTGTTCAATATGAACGTAGTAACGAAAGCATTTCGAATTTTTTGTATTAAACTAATTTATTGTGGAAGATGAAAATTTAGTTCAAATGGTTCGGCGATATGAGGAGCTGTATGATTTGTCGCAAACTTTCTTCTTCCTCATTCAAAACTAATGCGATCATTGCTAACTTTTTATTATTCAAATTTGACATTCGTAATAACAATTAAAATAAACAATATGGAATAAGATAATACTCTATCTAATTCTTCTTAGACTGAACGTCAAAATTCACGTAACGTTGACGTGACGTTTAAACCCGAATTAACAATAAAATTCACGAGCCGTTGCGGTTGCAACCTTAAATGATCAACAAAAAATGCACATTTACACAGACGCACACTTCAGACAAACTTTCACTTATTTAGATATATGTAGATCTAATAATAATCATAAAAATTCATTAGGAACCTATCTCCTTGAAGTTTTTCTTACTTTTAATCCTCTCCACAATTCGAACCAGTGCCTAGTCAGCGCTAACTTCCCATTTAATTTTCCCACACCAGTTAAGGGCACTGGCAGCCAATTGGCTGGGGCTTATTATTTTTTTCCAATCTACTGTATTTCCGAAACAAAAACGTCAATTCTGCTGCTATCACCATTTATTCATTCCCCATTCTACCAATTCTGTGAAGCCTAGGCACAACAGATGGCTTAATCGGGAGTGTATGAACGCAATCAAAACTAAAGAGTCGCTCCGATAAACTAATAAATTCCTGTAAAGCCACCATCAGGAAAGGCAAAACCTTATCTGACAACAAATTGGGAAGTAAACTCCTTAATGCAAGCTCTGGTAGCAAAAACGTATGGTCCTTGGTAGGTTCCAATAAAAATAATTTCACTACAACTTCTATACCTTCCGATCAAGGCCGATGTATTAGCATCCTGACCACTTCAACTTTTCCATACCCGAAACTAATATGTTACCCCCTCTTTTCGAGCACAACTCCCTTTGGTGGATAGGGTATTCTTCAGGTGTACTGGTACACCAACGAGCTCGATGCCAAGAAGTCCACTAGACCCGATCATCAGCCTCCTATCGACTTAAAACAATGCACCTCACCTTTGGCTAAACCTCTGCGCAAACTTTTTGACCAATCGTACTTCTCCGGAGTTTATCGAGACTCTTGGAAACTTGTACATGTTCAGCCCATGCCGAAGAAAGGAGACTCCAGCAGTCCCTCCGACTACCGCCCAATAGCAATTATTTCTATTCTCTCCAAAACCATAGAGACGATAATCAACAAAAAGCTTATGGGATATCTAGAATCACACCTACATATGTACTCATAAACGACAGAGAGTATGGCATCCGATAAAAAACCCCACTGGCGATCTTTTAGTTTATCTTACAGAACACCTCAACCGAAGTCTGCATGGATCTGGTGAATCTAGTCTGGTTGCTTAAGATATCTCCAAAGCTTTCGATAGGTTTTGGCACTCCGCGCTGTTAGCTAAACTCAAAGCTATTGAAGTCGACTCACTGCTACAGAAATGAATTAAGAATTTCAGTCAAGGTACATAGTATTGGATGGCGGCAAATTCGAATCCCACGCGATCTCTGCGCCCTCTGGAATCCCCTCCAACCCACTTCTCAGTTTCGCTGTTGACCGTACCCTGCGTTACTCTTACGGCTTCGATAGAAGACAGACAAGTGCCAGACCCTGTCTTGATGAACATGAACTAATGTCCAACTCTATTAATACCTACTTTAAACTTATTCTAGGGAGGGGATGCAAGAATCGTGTCGAATTTAACCCCATCAGCCCCATCTTATTTAAAAAAGAAAAAAGTTCAACACCTCTCCATCCGTCACAGTAGGTGAAGTTGAACTAATGGCCGACCCATCCCTCCACATAGGCGTGACATTAGTCAAAGACTTGCGATGAAGTGAGATTTGGGATTTCTTAAGAGAGGCAAGTTACTTCTCCAGCCATCGGCCCGCGCTGTTTTTGATTAATCCCCTACATTCGGCCTCTTCTCGAATGCAACTCCCTTGTTTGGGACGGCGCTTCGATAACCTCCTTGGCATGGTTGGATAAGCCCTGAAATTAATTGATGACGACACCGCCTAATGCACCATTGACACCTTGAGCCACCATAGGAATGTGGCATCACTGACAAAAATTTATCGCTACTATCAGAATGACTAAACTCCCGTACCTTCATAACCATTAACCTATTTCCCCCCCTCCTACGAAGCTTACTGGTAGACATTGCATAAATGACTTGACGGACTGGAGGTACAAAGGGTGACTCTGTACTCTCTGTGTGCACTGCCACATAAAAAAAAGATCTAAACTGGTCCATTTTTTCTAGGTGGCATGATAGTCACGGCTATGGCTTACTTATCTCGAAACTAATGAAGCCAATATTTCACAAATCCTCTTAAGATTCTATGATAAGAGGGATTTATGTGCCCGATTAGTTATCGACTACAGAGGTGAAATTTTGTTAACCCACATAGTTACAAGTTCCAAATGTGTGCAATTTTTAGCCAAGTCATTATTCAACAGATGAGTTTTTCAAAAATTATATGGAGTTCTTGAGACACTCCCGATTTTACCTAGAATGCAAGAACAAATCAGGCATCCCACTTTATATTTCAATATACATTTGAGCAGAGAGTGTTTTGCGAACACTTTCATCTGTTAGGTACTTCATTTTACATTTGCTCTAGGAATCCTTAAATTACTTTATAATGTTTTGTAAATAAATTTGAATTTATATCTGCCCCAAAGTTGTAAACCATAATAAAATATGTGAATTAGAACACTCAAAACCATATAAAAAAAAATTACGGAAATTTGCCAATTACGAGGCGCCATTGCACCATTTAATCACCTTAACTATACACAAAATCAAGGAAACCAATTTAAATGAAGAGCCGCACCTAAACGTGTTCAACAAATCTTGTTCCGAACCAAACTTTTCAAATGGTTCCAAAGTGTAACAGTGCAGAACTTCATTCCAGTAGAAATTCCACCCCGGAATAAAATAATTCAAATCGATAAATGCTTTGGGTGGTCCTGTTGGAGTCTAAAGGATCCTCTATAGAATACTTTTTCCCCTTTCTGGGTGTTTATGAAACATTTCCAAATCGTTTTTATGAAATATATTTTTCGTATTCAATTTTTCAAATCGCACAGTTTTGAAAACACTCTTTTTTATGGTGTTTTATGTTTGTAAGCTCGTGGATATATTGTGTTTGGAAAACTGACAGGATGTTATTTTTTTTTTTAATTTGAATGAACACGGAGAAAGGATAGTATTTTATGGGATTTGCAATTTTAATATCATTCGAACTTCTGCAATATTTTTTTTTGTTGAGAAAATAATACTAAATCACCAATAAATTATGTTTCCGTTTTTAATCCTCCTATAACATACTGTATGGATTGAATAAATATTACATTAGAATTATAAGGTTAGGTTAGGTTAGATATGGCTGAGCTGCTGGTGTGCAGTTCAAACACTTATTCCAAAGGAGTGGGCCTATTGGGATGCCATAATGATACTATGTACATACTTTAAACTTTATGCTAAAGTGTCGTTTCTTTGCTAAAACTCCTTGAGGACGTAGTGAATCTCCTTAGTTGCTGGGAGCCTATAGATCTTTCAGATTTCCGCAGGCATGCTTAGGAAGGGCTCACGAAAAGCGATTAGTCTCCTTCTGCTTGGGGCTGGGCAGTGACAGAGAAGGTGTTGGACACTTTTCTCCTCGGCCAGATTCTTACAGCTTCTGCAAAAATCGTAGGTCTCAAGACCTAAACGTGTCGCATGCGTTCCTATCAGACAGTGTCCGGTAGCAGTCCCAGTATAACTGAGAGGTCTTGTCTCCCTAGGCTCAGCAGTGAAATGGACTGCCTGAGATCGTGAGAGGGCTAGGTCAATTTGATATTATTGATATTTGGCACTGTTTCTAAATTTTATCCTAACATTGTTAGGCTGAGGAGGAGCTAGGGATGGGGTTTTATACGTCCTTGTGAAGAGAACTAATTATGTTTTTGCTGGGTTAATGCTGAGTCCGTGGGTGGCAGTACAGTTTGAAAGGATTTGTAATGCCGCTTCCATGAGATAACAGAGGACTTAGGGCAAATATCCCTTTCCATGAGATAACAGAGGGCTTAAGGCAAATTTACCTTTTTTGATGATAGCTATTTCATCCGCGTACGCTAGGACGTGATGTCTCATTGTCTCCATGTATTGCAGCAGCTGATTCACAGTCACGATCCATAGAAGCGAGAAAGTACCCCTTTTTGCGGGGTACTTCTATTAATGGCCCTTCACCTAGCTCGAGCTCACCATCCTGCTGGAAAACATTTGATGGGTGAGAGACGCCTTGAACCCAGTTTCGCCAAGGCCAAGGTAATACGGTCCGGGAGTAAGCTGTTAAACACTCCCTCTATGTCAAGAAATGCTACAAATGTATTCTCCTTGACCTTAAGCCATGGTTGGTTAAAACGAATGAGCAGTGCCGGCGGATCGTGTTGGGCCAGGGTGGGTAGTCAGACAAACACACCCCTCCTCCGAAACTGTTATTTGGTAACAATCTTTCCTAAAAGAAAAGAAGGTAGGTCACTTCATTGTGAATTGGGAGATAGAGTAACGATGTACGGAACAATATGTGGTATCCTAGGACCTCTCTGGTGGATCACAATGTATCATGATGTATTGAGGCTCCGCTTCGATCAGATAGAAGCTTTGTTCCAGTACTTTTCGTGAAAAAATTTGTTGGGCAAAAACTTAGTTGAATGGTGGGGATAATTTTGTCAGAAAGTAAAGAAACGACTTTTGGGCAATTTCTTGCAAATAAAGAAGAAGATAACATAAATGTCGATTGTCTATGTGTATGCCACTTTTTAAGATACCCACACACATACAAAAAAGTGTCAATTGACAACTTGCAAGAAATCGCAGGACCGAAAACCTCCGGCTAATTCCTGCACGAGGGGAAGTGAAAATTTCCCCGCTTTTTCTGTCATGAGAAAGTAAAGAAACACAAATTGGTAAAATTTTTGCCCCACGGGATCCCACATTCGAGTTCTGGAACAAAGCTAGAGTTAGGCGTGAATGAAGCTATCTGAAGTATTATAGCGTGGTATGCCGTTTGCTAAGCACAAAGCTGTAACTGCGCTGATCAACAACCAGGAAAAACAAGTATCCCTAAGAATCAAGGTATAGGAACAGGTCATTCACTCACAGCTCGTCTTAAGGTAAGGCAATGATGATCGACCACAGGCTTAATTTTTAGACACACTTGGAGGGCATGGTGGATAAAGCTTAGGTTGGTTAGCTTATTCTAGCTTTACGCAGTGCCAGTATGTGCATGTAGCAACAAGAAAGTAGGCTAACAGCAGAAAATGGAGGACCGCATACAGACTAAAGCTGGTAACAGACACGTGCGTGCGTGCAGTGCTTGCGATGTATGCGGCGAATTTTCGCTGGAAGACAGTCGCGTGCTTGGGTTGCATCTAGCCTTTTACAAACAACCAAAAAATCTAAGCGACTTATGTTTGGGTATTTGAGACTATGGTGAATGCGGCAATGAGGAAAAATTGAAAGTAGACGAACTTTTGTGTTGGGTGCGTTCCTTTTACGTAAATATATCAGTTTGCCTTTGAATGTAAGATAGCATCATATCCAACGATGCGTCGTGCGTGATAGCGGGAATTATACCTATAAAAATACTGGTGAGAGAAGGCATGCGTCTCTATGATCCAGAATATGTTAGAAGGGAGAATAGCCAATGCGACGGCCTGTCTGTAACGTAATGGCAAGGCAAGTGAGGCAAGTCTGTTCAAATTTTGGTGGACCCTCAGACTTATCCCAAACGTAGATAGTTCGATACGAGGGAGTATGGGGAATAGAGTAACGACCTCACATGCTCTTGAATGGAAATTGAGGATATAGAAAATACATCCATCGTTTCGAGCACAGAGCTCGAGCTCAGCGCTGTGACTGGTATGACTAGGTATCCAGGATAATACAGAGTACATTTTTTTTTATCGTTTGAGAATTGGGCGAATATGTGCCCCTTCATGTCACACGCTCATTTATTTTCAAATTCCGAGGGGTATTTTCCTACCCAAAATTTTCCGGGTGGGTGCTATTACCCACCGTACCCACATTATCCGCCGGCTATGCCAATGAGTCAAGAGCAGTATCCGTGGTGCAGATCCTTTTATGGTTTAATTTTGCCGTTGTATGCCCATGTGTACAGCTTTTCGGTAGTTCTGAGCCCGTAAGTGCTTCCATTAAAAACGGTTAAAAACTTGACGGCAATCATGTGGCCCTTAAAAACCAAGCGGCCGGTGTTCGCCCGTTGTAATGAAACCGAAAAAAGCAGAACAGCTCAAGGCATCTCATTGTAGAACAGCTTTAAAAAAAGCAGCTCACAGAATTTTGACCGAAGTTGTTTTAAATTTGTATTTTAAATTTCTCCGGTTCAACTTACAGCTCATGAATTATTTAAGATACAGCTCACAGTAAAACAAAACTAATTATGAAAAGGACCAGTCTGCAGGTATTATCATGTTCACTTTAAATATTAATTTTAAGTGCAGCACAAAAGAGTAGCAGTACTTTTGGACTGCATGATGCCAAGAACTGTGTTCAAAAGAAGTTATAAAACTTGCTGAGTACGTGGGTGGCAAACTACACAAACAAAGTGGTCAAACAAGTCTCGTCACGATGGGGGGCATGACCGTGGGGCAAATGTGCGCAAAGTCTAGGATTACCAAAAATTATTTAAGTTTTAAAACCTCATTCGCTAGTCTATGACTAGACAATTTTTCTAATTGATTAAACTCCCGCTATCAAGTTCACCTTCGTCTCTCAAGTAGCATGTTGACACTGTAGGTTTTGAAGAAAAAGAACTAATTACAGTCTAAAATCTCAGACTCACTAAAGCAAACACCGTCTGCTATATTTCAATAAAAACACTCCCAAGTTATTTTCCAACTCCAACAATGGAACGAAATCTCTTAAATTCACTCGTTTTCAATTAATTAACTGATAACAGTCTTTAGCTTACCGGATACACTTTTCATCCCTACTAGATAGAATTTAAATGAGGATATTCATCCCATTTAACAGCTAAGTACCATCTGTTATTTTAGAAAACATACAATTTTTGGTAATTACTTACTTCTGAAACTGAACGTAATTACTCGCGGTTCCATGGCTTTGAAACCATTCCACTTTTTCTCAATCCACTTTTTTTATTTCCAGGAAGTTGTGAAAAACGGAAATATTTCAAAGTAGATACCAGCGTCCTGATTTTTCTTGCTTTTATTGAATGATATCTGCCTTACTTTTTTTTACTTGAAAAATTGAGTGAAGTTTTGGTAAAACTTTGACTTCTTATTTCAGCACAATTTTTTTTTTTTCATTTCTTGAAAGTTTGAATTTGTTTCTAGGGGAGTCATTATAATCAATCTAAAAATAAACGTGGTATTTTCTTTGTTGTTGAGAAATCAATTTTACTTTCAAGTAACCTAGAAATTTCAAGTTACATATTTGAGACGAAACTTGTTCGGAAAGTGCGACAATTTCTTTACAACATACATACATATATGTATGTATTTCCTACGATCCTCTTCTAAATGGTGCAGCTTTCTTGGAAGAAAACGAGATCTTTCATAATTCTTGCAAATAAATAGCAAGGATTTCGTTAGAAATATATTTTTTCGCATTAAATCAGCACAAAAGAATTTTCAGGGCCTTGACATTTTAAAGTACCTACATATTTCATAGAATTTTCGTAAAGAAAAATATTACTTATTTTGTGCTCTGCACCCGCCTTCTTTATGCGATAAGCGAAGTTTTTAACGGCCCTAAATTACTAGTCTGTTCATTTGTTCATAGTATGGTGCAATGAAAAGTAGTACGCTCAGTTAGAAGAAAAAGCATCGCATTGGTTAAGATACGTCTGAGTGGCGCTGAGTAAGGGATCTGGAGATGGCAGCAGATAAGCAAGCGTTTTAACGTACTTCTTGATATTACAGGTCACTTTCATGATACTAGAGTGCACCAGTTTTGCAATACATTCAATTTAAACTGAAAAAAGGCAACCTTCATTATCGACATTATTTTTTTTTAAGAAGCGAGGGGGAAACCCACATGGTGAACACTGCGGCCAAGTTAGGCCTATTGTGTACGTACCCCACTAGCGGAACAGACTATCAGCCTTCCGAATGAAAGCAAGAAGGTCTTTAATTGACAAAGACCGGACTTGAGCAGGACTCAAAAACTCTCTGATAAACGTTCTTCGTTTAAGCCAGATCAGAGCAGGACATTCACAAAGGATATGTGTGGAAGTCTCATCGCCTTCCATGCAGAGTCGGCATTCTGTCTCTTGAGACAATCCTAGGTTATGGAGGTGATACCGCAGTCCCACATGGCCAGTCAGATAACCCACCACCAGCCTTAGGTCCGTTCTGTTTAAGGTAATACTGCCTCTTAGGGCAAAGGGTTTTATAAGATCTTTAGCCTGTCTAAGGCCTGGGACTGACTCCCAGTAGGCTAGGTTTAGTCCCTTAATCCACTCCTCTACCAGGGACTTGGAGGTGGACCAAGAGATGCCACAGAAGGGTTCGGGGCCCTGGATCAACGTCTCAGACCCTTCCCTCGCGAGGCGGTCTGCAGCCTCATTCCCCTCGATAACCCGGTGTCCGGGGACCCAGCAGAGCGAGACCTTATTCCTTCTGGTCAGGCTCTGAAGTACGTCGAAACACCCTGCAACTATTTTGGATGAAAACTTCCAAGTTGAGAGTGCCTTGATGGCAGCTTGGCTGTCAGAAAAGATTTTAATGTTGGCGCCTTTCAGACCTTTCTCAAGGTTGAGCATAGCGCAGGTTGCAATGGCATGTATTTCAGTCTGAAAAACAGAGGGCCACTTACCCATTGCAATTGAGACCTTGGAGTTGGGTCCTGCGACACCAGCCCCTGTGCCATGTTCCATCTTTGACCCGTCGGTAAACCAGTGAAGAATTTTCGACATTATCACAAGTTTCTTTTAATATCGACTACGTACCAGTGGCGGTTCCTCGAAGCAAAGGAAGCACTGCTTCCCTTGACCAAATAGGCAACTTCCTTAAAAAATAAATTTAATATTATCAAGATTAATCACCAGAAAAATCTTAATATATTTCATCCTCTGGAAACACTAAAGCCTACGGTCATGATAATGACCGGCAGTGTGACAATACTAAAGTGCCGCTCTCCGCTAATTTGAGACGTTAAATTTTTCTGTTGCCGCTCTTATAGTGGCCGAGGCCTCACACAACATGGGGAAGCTGCAATATCGTCAGCTTATTTGGCCCAGAAAATCAATGTGAAAACTCCAACCCTTTCAATTTATGAAGTCATACTCACGCAAAGGTTTGTGTAGATACGGTGCCCTCAGAAGCTGAGCTAAACGCAGCTTCTTCAGAATCGAACAGCGGGAATTGACAAAAACGAATATATAGAAATTTTCTGTATCCACCGTATTCTCTTTGTTTCCTTGGTTTCGGTTTTCTGGTAATTTATTCTGGCTTCGAGCAATGTTAAATCTGCTCTTAAAATTTTGCTTAGAATTTTGTTTTGACTCTTCTTAAAATCTGAATTTTCGTTTATTTTATATTGAGTCAAGAAAAACGAGATCGAAGATAGGTGAAGTTTCTCTTTAGCTATTGTGGTAGTGGCAGGCGGTATATATTGAATATAAGCTGATAACTTTGTAGCTTCCATTATATATTTTAAGATTCTCTTTAATGATGATCCCTTTAGAGAATATTTTTATGAATTGTATTTTCAAGTATGGGTTGCCTGAAGCGTTTTTTTGCAAGGAGAATGTAATGATGGTTGGCGGGTTGTATAGGAGGTGTATACGAGGTTTTGTATGTATGAAAAATTAAATGATATCAAATTAGACGGCTTTAATTATCAACACAATCTGAAAAAGGTGAAAACGCCCTCTAGCAGCGAAACTATTTGAAAAATTGACAAAAAGTGCAACATAACCACAAACAAAATTTAGCATTTTTTTTAGTTTTTTTTTATGTACAGATAAAAATTTCATATTGTAACCGCTTTCATATTGTAAGCCAATATTATGACAAATAGCCTTTATTTTCATAACAATTCCTAATGTTTTGTCTATCTGATTCCACTATACAGCCGTGTGCAAAAGTATGAGGCACCCTAATTTTTTAACTGTACCTGCGAGTGTTGTTCTCGGAATTTTTTCTCTTCTTCTTACAATCAAGTATTACAAATTTATAAGACAAAAAAAAACCCAAAAAAGGAAATTCCTAATTAATAATTCGCTATTGCAACCTGAGAATTACCTTGTCGAGCAAGTAAAGCTATCTGCACGCGTTGCTCTAAATTAAGTTCTTTAATTTTACCCATATTCGAAACAAAATGTACTCGTCTTTTTAAAAAAAATCGTCGCAACAAACACAAAAACACGTGTTGTCAGCAAAAGCAATGACAATGGAGTGATATTCAAAATTTCAAAAAACCAACAAAACACATAATGCCCCAAATTCTTAATTTTACAACTTCTAGGAACTCCTTTTTTGGGTTTTTTTTGTCTTATAAATGTGTAATACATGATTGTAAGAAGAAGAGAAAACATCCGAGAACAGCACTCGCAGGTACAGTTAAAAATTCGCTACTTTTACTTTTATTGTTCGCCTTGCGCATTGCTTCCATTATCCGAACCTTACGAACCGCCACTGCTACGTACAGGTGATGTGGAACATATTTTGAAGTGTCGAGGTCGACATACCATATGCCAGGGGTGACAAACCTGTGGCACGCGTGCCAGAAGTGGCACGTACATATGTAAAATTTCCTGGCACACGAAATTTTGTCGGTGCAGCCAGTGCTGGATTAACAATGCCAGTAAACGCAGGCGCACAGAAAAAAAAATGTAATGTGCTAATGAGTTAGTCAGGAGGGGGCAGATAGTTGTGTCAACGTGTGTATCAGGAGAGGTAAAAAAATATAAATTGTGGGTGTGTGTGTATAATAAATAGCTATACACAATGACAAAAAAAGAAAACATTGAAAATTTACCATCTGTTTCTTCTGTTGATTCGAAATTCGAGGAAATTGCTTTTGGAACCAATCCGCGCAGATGTTTTGGAAAATCAACCTGCAAAGGGAGTAGAATTTAGAAAATGGGGGAAGTGAGTGCACTAAAGGGAGATACAACATAACGATTTACCCCACGATTGTAGATCACAGAAATCTCTTGCAGCTCTTGCCGCCCCTTCAGTGGATACTATATGTGCTTTTGTCAGAAAAAGCGAGCATTTGGTATTCTGGATGTCAGATCTAAAGCCCCCCATACACGGTCAAATCGGATGTACATCCATGCTGTACAGCCAAAAATCTGATATCCCACAACTGTGCTTTTCGGTTGTACAGCTTCATTTTCTGTGCGGTCACGAAAGAGTGAGCATGGATAGTAACCCAAAGCTGAAAATAGTATTATCAACGGTGGTAATAGATATTTGTAGCGAAGAAAAAAAACCTAGAAAAAGAAGAAATGTTTGGACAAAAGAATGGCTGTTTCTTTTAATTTTTCTACAAGTTTCTCTAATCCTTTGGACCTCATTGATCTGTTTTTATATTTTATTTTGATAGAGGTCAATGAACTCACTCCAGAACTGGTTATTTGGTATCGACATCGCAAATATTGCTTAAAACTTAAACTAATTTAAGGAACTACTCGCGTAAAAATGACGTTTGATTATGTGTTTACATCGACAAATAAAACTCCAATGCCATTTTTTAAGCATCACTCTTCTTATACAAAGGTAATACCAAAACTAAGGAATAGTCCTACTATTTGTCCATTTTCTAGGAAAGTCACAATGTTGTTTTGTTTCCTTATATTTTTCTCCTAAACCTAATTATCTTGTCCTAAACTCACTTTACCCTATCATAAAATATGGCTGTTTCCTATCATTACTGAACATTGTCTACCTGGTCTCAACAATTACAACGGTGTATTGTCTGTGAGGAGGTTATAAACATCTCATTTTATTTTTTAGAATGAAAACAGAGTCACAAAATTTGCAATAAGATTCTATGAATGAGTTTTTGTTGTATCTTTACCTCAGAGCTGGACAACATCGGACAACGACCCTCTCCTACACGCTCTTGCGGCCGTGAGTTGTGATCGTCCTACTGGATTTTACATCTCCCAAGTGCCAGGCTCTGTTTTATCTGTTCTTTACCTAAAAAAGCAATGTTTTCCCTTCCGAGAGGGTTATGTAAGTATTTTACATAAATTCTGCAATGGAATAACGTAAATGATCCATGTTTTGAGTGTAAATTTAGCTATTTATCCTAGAAAAGGAAATATTAGTCCTACCTGCAAGTTTCCGTAAATTTAACAACAGGCCCAAACCTAACATAATAAAAACTTTCCAATCCAAATTTGCCAAGTTTGAGGATGTTTCTGTTATCACAGATTTTATAATTGTATAAATGGCATTCACAAACATAATTTACTATTTGCCGTTAACAAATAATCCAAATGGATCAAAATATATTAAAATAATAGGTTTATTCGAAATTAAATAAAACAAGAGGATTTTATTAAAAGTAAACTTCTAAAAGACTTGTTTCCCTGTACTTTAACTAAAGAAGGATTAATTAATAACAAAAGCATATTTGAATTAATTTGAAAAGATTTCTTTAGAATGCAGTCAGATATTTTTTATATTGTTTAAGGCATTCCGTATTTTACAAAGACTTTGTCTGTTCTTTTTTGAACTCCAAAAATTCATTATACATAAAATGACTTAAAGCCTGTTAATGAATTATTTTAATGTAATGTTTTTCGATGTTCGGTTGGAGCACTACGCCACTACTTTCATGCATGTTGGAGCACCGGTGACCACGCCTCCAAAAAATCCAAATACACCTTCAAAAAATCAAACCTAGTTTGGCCGCTGGACGTACCAATTTTTGGTCGGCCGACCGGCCCACTATCGATAGTTTTGGTTGTACATCCGCCCTTCGATGTACATCCAATTTGACCGTGTATGGGGCCCTTAACAAATGAAGGGGAATTTTAAGCTTTGGAAATCTGCCTATAGCCTGCGATTCGTGATGGTCTTGTTGATAAGATAATCATCTTGGCGCGGGTTTTTGAAAGGTAAATAATTGTTTAAAAAAATGAAAATATGGACCCTGCACAAGCGGGATAATATTGTGTGTTTTTAAGTTACTTTTACAACTTCTGGTCTAAAATATTGAGGTTGGTGATTGTTAATGTTTACCCAGAGCTCGAATTGCAATGATTCTTTCTTGCAGACGACAAATGAGGGCAATGCGGCTAATGAGAGACACCAGCAATCCGTTTGGTACGTTGAATGATCGTCAGTTCCGTTGAAATTTTTAGATTCCCAAAACGGATTGTCAGGAAACTGATCGATACTCTGGATCCATTTTATGACGACCGCAACTCAATGCTTTCGTATGAGTTAAAAGTGCTGGTGGTATTGAAATTAGTTGCGTGCGGATCTCATCAAAACACTGTTGATTGTCACGAAGTACTCAATTTGAGCCAATCGTCGGTTTTTCGAGCAATAGAAAATGTGTCCTATTTGATTGTTCACATGCACTCGTGCATACTTTTTCCAAAGACCATAGCCGAAGTCGCAAGACGCTTCCGTCTGATAAATTCACCTTCTAACCTCAATCATGGGACTGCTGAAGCGGTAAGCGGAAGTCTGACTATTCAGTCGCCAAAATCGAGGGGAAAGTTTTACACGCAAGCTTTTGTCGTAATCTGAGAACAACTGACAACGATATAACATCTAGAATCGCGGAGTCAGACTTCAATAAGACAGTTTTGAGACAAAATTCATTTACGTCCAAGAGCTTTTTAAAAACCGTTTGTGAAACGGGAGTGCGTTTCTATTTACGGTAATTGGATAACCTGATTCAATGAGTGGAAAAACTAAAGGGCGGTTTGAAAGGACGTGGCGATGTTCAATTTATTGAGGCACTCGAACAATAACTTCACTATTAGGGAAAGGTACTGCAGAGATTAGAAGCAGCAATTAAATATTTGACCGTTCAAAGGCTGTCATTACATGGAACACATGACACTTAGATAGACGTAATAGTAGAAATTTCCTCGGCCTGTTGAAATTTCTGGCCGAATTTGACTCTTTTAGTGACAATTGTTTTGAAAGCACATCTTATTTTTCTAAAACCACATATGGAGAACTTATTGCTCTTACGGCGGAAAAAGTTACAAACACAATTTTAAAAGAAGTTAATGAAGCTTAATACGTTGGGTAGTATTATATTCCTAACCAGACATTTCGAATGTGGACCAACTAACTTTCGTACTCAGATGTCTTGCTAATGGTGGGCCGATAGAAAAGTTGATTTGTTTTGTTTCAAATGTTGGATATAAAGCTGAAGAGTCACCAGCAAGCAGGTAAGGTGCAAAAACTTTTTAATTTCTTAAGTGCTTCAACACATGGACTGGCCAGCCCAAAACGAACGTTTTATTTACAACTACGATCGTAGTTGTGAAGTGTGGTATACATTTCTCAAGTGGTATACCACTATCTGAGGCACTTGGAAATTCAACTAAATTCCCTAAGCTCATCCGAGGCACATGTAAGTTCAACCATTGCGCAGCAAGTTCAAAATCTCATCGGAGGCACCTGTAAGGTCAACCATGACGCTGCTCGTCCAGCACGAAAGCTCATTCGAAGCACATCGATGCTCACTCAATCTCACATGCAGGTGGCGGTCACTAACACCGAAGCCCACATCCGCACCCAAGACAACAACTGATGATCTCACTGTCCCAGAAGCAGCATAGCCCTACTACTGCTGAAGAAGTATTATTACCTTCGATGATTTATTGCGTGAACATAGACGAACGCATAAAAATGCAGAAACCAAACCTTTGGCTTCTATCTTTGGAATCTAGATTCGTATAAATATGCCCGGTAAAAAAGCCAAAAGGCTTCCTATTAAATCCATACTTAAGTTATTTTTAAGTGACAAAATCGGTCCTATTGAAAAACAAAGTAGTAGTCTTTATTTTAGAAAGTAGAATTTTAAGGATTTGTTAGAAATATTACTAAAAAGTGTAAAGCAAAGAGTTATGGGGGTGAAGTTTATATTTGAATCTAAAATTAATAAAGTTAAAAATATAAAGAAGCAAGAAAAAGCATTTGATTTTGGCTTTTCTAAAAAAGGAAGGGCAGTTGAGCATTCCCCGAGGCATCTTTGGTAGCTCCTCTAACAAAAGGTACGGCTCAGTCTTGTAATGAGTATTGCACCACAATAATTGCTAGCAGCTATGAAATTCTAACCCGAGTAAAGTTTTAGGCAATCACTGCAATTTTCTTTTCGTGGATGCAGTTTTATTTTGGACAAAACAGAAGTTTATACCTATTGCGGCAAGGTACACAGTTTTGATTAGTCATTATAGTCCATTCAAAACGCGTGTTATGGTGTTCCAAAATAACACCGTTAAGAAAATCGAACACTAAACGTTTTTGGGGTCGCTGATCACGAAAATCGAAAATCGAACTTAGGGCGTCACCCCTAAAAATGCAAAAAACACCCCTTTTTAGGGGGTTTTCGCGATTATTTCAGTAATAATGAAAACTAATGCGATTAAATGCACTTTTTTAATATTTATTTGCGAAGGTGGTTGATTTATACTAACTTAAGGCGAACTTAATGGTAAGGGGTACTCCTAAAGGGTTAAAAGTACCCCTAAATAGGCGAAAAATGGAAAAAATTGTAAAAAATTTTTTTTTTTTACAAGTTTATGCTTCAAATTCGATTGTGGGCGTACTGTCAGGCAAAAATAAATTATTTTCAACCCTTAAGGGGTTAAAACTACCCCTACAATATAGTTAATTGAAAACTGGGGGGAAGAGGTGTTCCAAAATAACACCTTTAAGAAAATCGAACCCTACACGTTTTTTGGGTCGCTGATCACGAAAATCGAAGTCCCGCGGTCCTAAAACATGGGCGTCCCCGCTAAAAATGCAAAAAACATCCCTTTTTAGGGGGTTTTCGCGATTATTTCAATAATAATGAAAACTAATGCGATGAAATGCACTTTTTTTAATATTTATTTGCGAAGGTGGTTGATTTGTACTAAATTAAGGCGAACTTTATGATAAGGGGTAGTCCTAAAGGGTTGAAACTACCCCTAAATTGGCGAAAAATGGCAAAAATCGTAAATTTTTTTTTTCAAGTTTATGCTTCAAATTCGATTATGACTTCATTTTTAAAAAAAATCCTTTTTGTATAATCGTACATCACATTACATTCCTCACTAAATAAGTTTATTACTGCAACTTCCAAGTAACTGCAATTAAAATTTACTAAAAAACAAATTCGGGTGCAATATCTTAATTTTATTACTTTGCCTCCGTTTTTACCTGCCTAAAGTCATTGTAAAAAAACGGACCACCCCATTATTCAGAAGTACCTCAAATAAATTAGGGTACATATTTCGCAATGATTGTGTGACTAGCTGGAACCCCTTGCGCCTCGCTGCACCCATCAATGTGGTGGATGGTTACCATTCAGCTCTTTCGGCAGCATTATCCGTTGTACAATATATACGCTGGCCATTTTCTAGATGTCCAACCAAATGAGCAACAGTTGCATATCTTTTATGAATGGCGAATGAAAGAAATTGCCATACCGCTAGATTATTGCTAACATTACGTCCCATTTAATATTATGTTATTTTGCCGATCGCATTTGCATTAGCATCACCCAAAACAGCCATGTCGCTCCCCTTCATTATATATTTGAATATGAATTTGATTGATTCGACAGAATTGCAAAATTCAACATTTATGAGAGCATTGAACGTCTTGGACAATAATGGCGAATAGAGTACGACCAAACGATTGTCAGCTTCACAATCGTAACCTTCCTAGTTATCTCTTTGCCATTGACCTTAGTCGGTCGACGAAGATACATTGTGTAACCATTGTTCCCGATTACATTATCTGAAATCAATTCTCTTGAATACCGCTTTGAATATTTCTAACATGCATCATGATTCAGTCCCATCCCATTGTGGATTGCAAGTAAAAGTTATGAACAAATCTGACGACCATATTGATATTGGACATGCTTTCCGACACAGAATGCATCAACGATTTTCCAACGTTCGTTTCGAACTGTATCGATTTTCTTTGCTGAACCTAACTAAAATTGTTAAAGTAACCGCTCGGCTGCGCCAACCTTGATATTTTTTGTTCTTTTTCACATATGCCTTTGTCGAAAACTACTAAATAAAGTCCATTTTAACATAAAAATTGGGTCAATAGCAAGAGAAGGAAGTATTGTACCTTGTTCAACAAAACTTTTTGCTTAAAAACTAACACATGCACAAATGCCTTATAGATAAAGAAACATTACTCGGCCATAGCCGTTGATATCCCATCTAAAGATAATAAGTTAATCTTGGTGAAGCAAGACCCATGTACCCCGAGAGTATGATAACAAACCGGTTAACCAAGTGTTAAATATTGACCCGTGTACGCCAGCCTAATGAGAGTAACATGTAAACGCACTCTAACGTTACTACTGTTACGTTTCGGTTAATGCATTTATAATTTGACACCACTATCGCTGCTACAATCCTTTTTTAGAACGATTTTACTTTTTTTTTATTTCATTTAATAAAACAAACCGATTTCACGTACAAATCATATCAATTAAATGCGAAGAAAAAATTTCCAATAAGGATATCGACAATTCTTTTTCCAGCGCCATTACAAAAATACCAACAGACATAATCATGAAAACTATATACATAAACCTTGCTATTGAGGTCTTCTAACATAAACCACACTCAATCAGTCATTTCATACAGCCAATTTTTCAAACATCGATTACATATACAAAACAATGATTCATTTTTATATACAGGGTGTTCCAAACCACCCGTACCACCCAAATATCTCTGAAATTTGGGATTGAAATAGAAAAACAAAAAACACGTGTTCAATATTTTTTGAAACTCTATCCGACCATACAAAAATGGACCCCCCGAACAACCCCCTCTCTGGGGGGTGGGGGGCAACTTTGGAAATTTAAATGGGACCCCCCATTTTTTTGGCAGATTCGGAATCTTCATAAAAAAATATGAAGATTTTGTCCCAAGAATTTTTTACGATTCGCCATAGATGGCGCTGTAATCGGAGGAAAACGTTTTTTTGTGACTTATTTATTTCCGCCGATTACAGCGCCATCTAAGGCGAATCTCAAAAAATGATAAGAATAAAATCTTCATATTTTTTCATGAAGAATCTAAATCTGCAATAAAAATTAGGGGTTTTCAAGTTAATAATCAAAATGGTTCTCTACCCCCAAGTTTTTGGAGGGGAAGGGATGCAGAATTGAAAACAAAATAAAAACCCCTATTTTTTATTACAGATTTAGATTCTTCATGAAAAAATATGAAGATTTTATTCTTATCATTTTTTGTGATTTGCCTCAGATGGCGCTGTAATCGGCGGAAATAAATAAATCATAAAAAACGTTTTCCTCCGATTACAGCGCCATCTATGGCGAATCGTAAAAAGTGCTTGGGACAAAATCTTCATATTTTTTTATGAAGATTCCGAATCCGCCAAAAAAATGGGGGGTCCCATTTAAATTTCCAAAGTTGCCCCCCACCCCCCAAAGAGGGGGTTGTTCGGGGGGTCCATTTTTGTATGGTCGGATAGAGTTTCAAAAAATATTGAACACGTGTTTTTTGTTTTTCTATTTCAATTCCAAATTTCAGAGATATTTGGGTGGTACGGGTGGTTTGGAACACCCTGTATATAGATTGTCGTTTTTACAAAAATGCAGAGTTTATTTAAAGATTCCACGAAATGAAATATTTCTCAATATATTTTTTTATTTTTTTCTCTTTAGGGGTGGTTTAACCTTTGTACAAGAGGGTTGATAGTGAAATTTTCCAAATGTTGTAACGATTACAAATGGAAAATAAAATTAAAATGCCAGTCCCGCTTACACTCGCGTAGTGAACGGATGTGAATTTCGATAAAATTCCTAGCAAGTAACGGGTACCTTTCCTTTTCGCAAATAACAAAAAAACATAAAAACATAAAGCGTGTTCGAAGTGTTTACTTAAATGAAGTGGACTCCGATCAGTCCACTTCGGATTCAATAGAGGAAATTGTTAAAAAGCAATTAGCTAACAATAAATCCAGCAAAATGAGTAAAACGACAACCAAAGCATCGTCCCCAGCCAAAAAAAATCGACTGCAAAACAAAAGACCATGTGACAACAGTACTTCCCTGAATACAAATTACTTTGCTCCATTGCAAACAATGGCTGATGAAGAAGAGGAATCCCGTTTGGACGAGGAAAATTCGAATCCTAAAGTGGAAAAAAAGTCAACGGCTCCAAGACCGCCACCTATAAACGTAATTAAAAGTAATAGTGAATACATTCACAAAATTCTGGCTGATGATCAGATTACTGATTATGTCGTTAAAAACATGTCAATCGGTATCAAAATATTAGCGAAATCAATGGTTGTGTATCATAAAATTTGCTTAAAATTAAAGAAATTGAATTGTGAGTACTACACCCACACTTTAAGGACTGAATTACCTTTTAAAGCTGTGTTATGTGGATTAGAAACCACTGATTTCGAAGCTCTGAAAGCATACTTCATTGCGGCAGGCGTAAAGTGCCTCGATGTAAAAGCTGTAACCAGAAAACAACAACCTGGCATAAACCAAAAACAGCAATTCTTTATTGTTTACTTTGAAAGAGGTTCTATAACCCTAAAAGCATTGCGAGAAAAATTTAGTGTTATAAACAAAACAATTGTTAGATGGGATTTTCATAGAAAACTTCCCAATAAAATAACCCAATGCTACAACTGTCAGATGTTTGGCCATGGAGCCAAAAACTGTAACATAAAAACCTTCTGTGGAAATTGTTCTGAGCATCATGAAACGGCCAACTGTACGGCGCAGTGCGTTCTAAAGTGTGCAAACTGTCATGGCGACCACTCTTCCACTGATCAAAATTGCCCGAGTCGAAAAAACTATGTAATTTTTCGCGAAAAAATGCATATCCGAAGGCCCAGAAACACTCAAATAAATCGAGGATATATACCCCGTCAAGAGGACTTTCCTCCGCTCAACAAATCACGCGACATCCAAAACACTGGAAGCACCTCTAATTGGTCATCACTTAGATTTAATAGTAACACTAATACTATAAACTCAAATAATAATCAGAATCTTTTTTCTCTTAACGAAATCCAAACTCTCACTAATGAGCTAGTTACTAGGTTGAAATTATGTAAGGATAAATTTGAACAATTCAAAGTAATAACTGATTTAGCGCTAAAATATCTAAACAATGCACCGTAATGAAACTACAATAGTTACTTGGAATGCCAGAGGTATTAGGTCTAAGTCTCTTGAATTCTTTAGTTTTATGCAACAAAATAATATTGACATAGCTATGGTTACTGAAACTGGGTTAAACCCTAGCATTGCACTATCAAATCCTAATTATTTGTGTTACAGGTTAGATAGAGAAGACTCGAGAGGTGGAGGAGTCGCACTCATTATTAACAAAAGGCTGAGAGTAAAACCTTTGCCATCGATTAACACGAAAGTAATTGAAACCATAGGAGCACAGATTACAATTGAAGACCTTCATCCAATAAATGTTGTTTGTGCCTACTTTCCTGGAGGAAACACTAACCAACGAGTTAAAGTGCTATTTAGAAACGATATTAAGAGGCTAACTCGTTTAGGAGGTAAATTTATTTTAGGAGGAGACCTGAACTGCAGACATCAAGCTTGGGGTTGCTTGCGAGCAAACTGCTGGGGTAATATCTTACATGAATTAAATTCTAACTATCCATTTAATTTATTATATCCGCCTGACCCTACTTATGTACCCAGTCAAGCTAGAGCAAACCCATCCGTTCTTGATCTATACCTATCAAACTGTTCTGATATATTTTCCCAACCATATGTACTGAATGAACTTTCCTCTGACCATCTTCCGGTCCTCATTAAACTCCTACGAAGCTCAATCACCAATGAATCCATTAGAGTTAATACTAATCGTACTAATTGGGTTCATTTTCAAATGCTAATAAAAGGCAAACTAAATAACCTACCCACGTTGTCACTTTCTGACATTCAACATAAATCTGAGGTTGATCGAATGATTACATTCTTTTCGGATGCAATCAACACTAGCACCCAAGCTGCTAGTCCGCGTCTTCCTTCTGTTACCCGACAAGATAAATTACCTAAATGTATACTAGACCTAATATCGAGGCGAAATACGATTCGTAGAAAGTGGCTACGTTATAGATTGCTCGGCTACAAAAATGAACTAGTTCAACTCAACTACATAATTAAGAAATCTGTTGTTGAACACAGAAATAAAAAGTGGAGCCTACTCCTACAAGGTATGGAGAAATGTTCAAAGCCATTCTGGAACGTAGTCAAGGTCGTCAAAAGCAAACACAAGTCAATTCCAGTTCTTAAGGAAGGAAATAATAGGCACATCACTTGTAATGAAAAAGCCGAAGTCCTTTCACAAATATTTGCGGCAAACTCAAACATAGCAGCCCATCTTAGTAATGCTGACACTATTAGCCAAGTTGAAATGTCTTTGAGTCGCCTTGATCTTACACTTAACGAAATTCACTCGACCTGGCGCGTCCGCCCTAAAGAAATAAAAAATATTATAAAACGCTCAAGATCTAGAAAAGCTTGTGGCCCTGATGGGGTATCAAACAAAAGCTTGAAATCTCTTCCAAACTGCGGAATCATTTACCTAACGTTCATCATAAACTCCTGTCTAAAGCTTCAATACTTCCCTGTATCATGGAAAGAGGCGAAAGTTATCCCGATATTAAAACCCGGTAAACAGCCATGTCATCCCTGTAGTTACCGCCCTATCAGCTTATTAAGCAACTTAGCAAAAATATTGGAAAAAGTAATCAAAATTAAAATTATTGAACATATTGAACGCGGAAACTTACTACCCAACGACCAGTTTGGATTTAGAACCGGCCATAATTCTACGCATCCGCTACTAAGAATCTCGCAGCATATAAAAAAAAATTTCGCATTAGGAAATTCTACAGGTCTTGTTATTCTTGATGTACAAGCTGCTTTTGACTCTGTATGGCACGACGCCTTGTTACACAAAATGCTAAACTTTGAATTTCCTGTACCTCTCGTTGCCTTGGTCCGTGAATTCCTTTACGATCGTTCTTTTAGAGTATTTTTAGGGTCAGTTATATCGACCCCAAGGCGAAACTCTGCAGAAGTGCCCCAAGGTTCCGTATTAGGACCAATTCTGTTCAATATCTACACTGCCGATTTTCCTATTATACCAAATTGCTCTTCATCTAGATTCGCAGACGACACAGCCATTTTCACCTCCCATAAAGACCCCTCAAATATCTGCTCAAATTTGCAAAACGGTCTCGACATCTTGTCTGATTACCTCTGTAAATGGAAAATAAAAATTAACCCCAACAAAACACAAACCATGTATTTCACTCGAAGAAGAAATCCTCGTTTTTTACCTAGCATTGAATTGAGGGTAAATAACCTTAACGTACCTTGGATTGATCAAGTTAAATATCTAGGAATAAACCTGGACAAAAGATTAACTTTTTCCAACCATATTTCTTCCACTCTAAACAAAATAAGCTTGTTAATCAGAACTATGTATCCCTTTATAAACAGGCGGTCAATACTTAGTATGGAGAACAAACTCATCATATACAAAGTCATATTCCAAGCAGTTATGCTATACGCTGCTCCTCTCTGGGAAAAGTGCGCACAAACTCATATCAATAAATTACAAGTTGCTCAAAACAAAGTTTTAAAAATGATATTTAACTTACCGAGGCATTTCTCCACCTCAGAGTTGCATACTATGTCAAATATAGACACAATTCAAGATAGACTAAGTTCCTTAGCCAGTAAATTTTACGATTCATGTCAATTATCTGAAAATCCTTTGATCCGACAACTAGTCGACAATTAGTAGTAGTTAGGAGTAGTAGTTGAATAGTTTGTAGTTAGGGTAAAAACATTAGGTTAAGTTTTTAAATAAAATCAATGGGTTTTTGAAAATTTTTGTCCCAATTTCTAATGTTATCTAAAACAAATCATATTCGGCCAGGCCACTCAATAATATTATAGTTGTATGAAGATGCCTTCTAGCTCTAAAATATGTACTCATTTTATGTAATGTGTAATCAAATTATAAAATAAAAATAATAATAATAATAAATAATAAATTAAAATGTATAACAATAAATTTTAATTTGTTTCAATTACAATTTTAATGTGTAATTACTTTAAAAAAAGTACACTAGATTTAAGTTCTCTTTAAGTGCTTTGCGATTCCAACTACATCCCCCTCTCCTTTCTCCCTCCCAGCACCCCTTGACATATTTCTAGGTGTATCGAAAACCGAAGCACCTAATAAGCACTAAATTTTGCGTGCAAATTCGAGGCGCTGAGATGATTGGTATCAATAACATCCGCATCTCCAACTACACCCCCCTCGAGGCAGGAGCAGAATTGATTCAAACAGGATAGAAATCTTAATTCGGCCGCTTTTCCCTCTTTTTATTGCATGTGCAGTCGGAGCACATAAACAGCATTTAATTATATCAGGGAAACGTTTCACCTACCCAGCTGATATTGGTCGTGAATCATGATTCTGTCTGTACACCCTTGGACCGTTCTAATTCCTTTATTTGTATAAAAAAAATTCAGTTTCGTTTCACTGTCATACAAAAGCACTTAAAGAGAACTTAAATCTAGTGTACTTTTTTTGGAAAATTTTTCTTCCCATTGTATTTTAATGAGCGCGGGGTGTAGTGTGACGTAAAGCTACACCCCTCGAGCGAATGACTTCATTTGGAATCTGCACAGCTTTCCTTAGATATTGACCAAAAACAACAAATTTTTCGGAAACTACTGGAAATCCCGGGACGAACCGCAATTTCCTGAAAATTTAGGACGTAGAAAACAAGTCCCCGTCAAAAAATGCTCTTCCAAGGTTTGAAAAATTCGTGAAGCTTGTAAAGGGCACGATTTTTAAAGAGTGTCGGATTTTGACAAGCGGATTTTGTTGGAAAGCTATCGCTGTGCAGAATTAAAAAAAGATCACTTCGTTTAGAACGGGTTTCATCAGAGTTTCTTAGATATTAGCAAAACTTATCAATTTAAGGTCTTTCTGACACGACGACGTTGCCGAAGTTTTTTCATTTGAACAAAAAAAGGCCCGACCGAATGCTATGATATTTTTTTCAGGGCATTTTTTCGTTACTATATATAATATCCTTCTTTCGGCACTTAAAAGAATTCGATCTAGTATTCGGTTCGCGCGGTATCGTGCAGGTACAAAAATCACTTATATCGTTTAAACCAAAAAACGGCTCGACCAAATGTTACAAAAATCTTTTCAGATCATATTTTCGTTAATACTCGATATCTTTTGTGGTTCGCGCGATATCGTGCAGGAAACAAATCATCACATACGTACGCACACACACACATACTTCTTCTCAAATTTTTGCTTAAAATCCTATTGGGACTCTGAAAAATGAAAATACGCTAAAAATTTCGATTTCGATTTTCGGACGGATTACAATAACTTCCCTTTAAACTGGGCAGTTAAAAATGAAAACAATAGAAAAAAAAATCGCTAAATTATCGCTCCTAAGCTAGAATTTTTATGCATCTAATTTTATAGTATTATATAAATTTACTCCATCATTTGTTTTAGTTACTAACTTAATCCAACCCAAACATTATGCATAATTATATACGCCTAAACTATGTACCATTTATTATTTTCCTCCGATAACAAAAATTAATACCACCAAACACTTGATTACCTACTGAACATTCAATTTTCAAGGGTGATTACCCAAATTGCGGGGATATCACGATAATGCCTGTATTTTCCCCCCTTTTATTTCTTGATTTCTATACCGAATTAATTTCGATTAAATACATAACCTCAATTACCCATGAAAACATACAAGTGTAGAAATGTCGACAACGAAATCCAACAATAGATTTCATGAAGATTAGAGAGAGGGAAGGAACTACATTTATCATATTATCGTGATATAATGTTCCAACAATATGAAAAAAAAAAAAAAAAAACAAGAAAACAACCAAGAAAAAACTGCACGGGGTAAAAAATAAAGTGAAAGCCCACCCCCGTAGGTATTTCGGGTTCTATGGAATTCTAATTAATCATCAATCACCTTTTAGAGGCGTTACGTAGTAACATGAAAATGAAAAGCTTTCGAAAATGTGAAGGCTGTGGAACACTTAACGGAAAAGCAATTTGCTAAGGTATTTAGGGGCGAGTTCCTTTTAAGGGGGATGAAATAGCAAGCGAGACGCTATTGTAGGAATCAATGTATTCATCAATGAAGGGTCCGTAATTTTTTTTTTTGTTGTGATTTTTATTTATTTCGAAACTATTTTAATCCGTTTAGATCCTAGATCCCGATGCTCGTATATCCTGATTTCCTGTTTATTCAATGGACTTGTTATGGAGCGGCAGTTCCCAGCCATGGAGTGGTGGAAATTTTTTTTTTACAAAAGAAGGGCTAAACAAATTTTATTTTTTCAGCCCTTAAAGTATACAGAGACCTCTATAAATTCTCCTTTCAAATAAAAGCATTCCGACAAAAATTTGTCCGCAGTCACATAACTTCCTTTGGGAAATTGGAACCTTTTTCTTGTGTGAATGCTATAAGGAAATGGGGGTGTCCAGTGCTTATGTATTCATGCCACCTATTTCATATAGAATGGTTGAGGGCTTAAAGAAACAAAAAAGAATGAATAAAAAAAAAATATGAAAAAGAAATCAGAGCTTTTCTAGTAGCAGCAGCAGTAGCAGCCTCGGATTGTCTGCCTCAGTTTACATAATACATAAAAATATAAGTAAATTGTAGTCCTATTGGGGGGCACCTTAACGATATTTGCAGAGTAATTTTACATATCGACCCGAGGTCGTACCATGCTGTGATGACTTAACAAAATCCGAAATAAAAGGCGAAAAATATAAAAGTAAATCCAAGAAATAGAAAAAAAATTTACATCCTTGATCCTTCTGTACTCCTGTTATTATGATTTGCTAATTTACAGTCAAATTGCCAAGAACGCATCCCACGTCAAGAATACCTGACGATGACTTAAGTTGAATAGAAAGTGAAATTGACAAGAGGTACAAGCTCTAGGACGAGAAAGCCAGCACCTACTTCACAAATGGCTTAATGCTGACACAATCAACTCTGCTTCTTCTCACATTTCCTTATCAGAGGATCTTCCTATCCTACATTGCTGATGTGGTTATCACAGCATGTGTGAAAAATTAACATATACCTATACTCAGTCGACGGCTGGCTTAACACCACAAAAAGGGGGTGAAGTTACTTAAAATCTTTTTTTTTGTATTATACGCACCAACTTTGATTCGCACAGAAGGAAGACCTTGGGGTTATGGTAACTATTGATTTTTCTTATATGCAAATGGGTTTCAGGACTCTTGAGTTACGAGTGTGAGGCTATTTCCTGAATTTTATCGATAAAACCAAACGAAAATACTTTCAGAATTATTTAACCAAAATATCTTTATAGCAAAAGTTATAAAATCCCAGAGATTAACAATAAATAAAAATAAATGACATTGTAGGTAACTTGTATGTATAATAATAAGAAGGAGTTTTTCCCTCCTTCGAAAAGGTATCCATCTATACTGTTTTTTTAGGAGTGCGAGAACATTCGAATGGTTTTTTAAAAGTATCAGTCAGAAGCAATTCAAGTTTAGTGTTATTTGTAAGTGTTATTTTCGATCAGATCCTCTTTTAATGCTATAAAACAGTGAAATAGTATTATTGCCTAGAAACACATCAAAGTATACTAAAAGTATTATAATAATCTTCGTAACGTAGAATTGGTATATATTTTTGGGGTTTTGTTTTACAACATCTACATTGGAAAAATTGTAAAAAATAAAATCTCTTCCTTTCCGCCATATCTAATGTTTATTAATTAGTTCATCTTAATACTGATTCAACAAACAGTTTAATATTGATATTAACATGGGAGGAGTAGTAAGGAGATGATACCTGGGTGGCATATTCAAGCAAAAGCCTAACTAAAAATACGTATAAGTGTGCGATATTTTTAGTCCACCTACTACCAACCATTACTATCGCAACTAATTTGGAATACTATCCATTGACAAAAGACCTTAATCTAAAGTACTCCTTTGATATCTAGTACAGCCTAAAGAAGTCCTTAAAGTCGGAGTACCCAACTATATTTGTCAGTTGGACAATGCTGCTGTTCATCGGGTAAAGATCGCTGAAGAATGATTCCGAAGCACCGAAACACCGACTATTTCTTGGCCAGCCCGAAGCACAGACCTAAACCCATTTGAAAATCTGTAGGGAGCTCTAATCCGAAGGGTTTTCGTCAACGGCAGACAATTTTCAAGTTTCAACCCTTCAGCAACTAAAAGAAGGACTAATGCCGGATTCATCGTTGCGGATGATTCGCGCCGCACTTATGTGCGCGCATACTTTTTGTATGAAAAATGGTACATTTCTCAATTTTGGGAAATTGTTGGGATTTTTTTTGCTCTCTCAAAAAAAGTTGAACCAACTTCAACTTTTGTGCGGCGGATTTTAAAAATTGTCAAAAAAATCATATGTTTTTGATGAAAATTGTCTGAAAAACTGTCAAATCATACAAAATGTGCGGCACACTATGACTACAACAATGAATCGAAGTTCAGCTGACTCTCTTTTTGGGAAATTTGTGCGACGCGACTCATCCGCAACGATGAATCCGGCATAAAGGACATACAAATTTTACAAAATGTACAGAATACAGTGCAAAACAGCTTAAATCAACATAAATCCATTATAAAATAATTGACTTACCAATCAAAATCTTTTTAAGTCTGTTTACTGGTACACAAACTTTCTAACTTTATATCAATTTCGCAGTAAAAATGTTTCAAAAATGAACTGTAACGGTTCAAATGTGTATCGTTCTGCCAAACCATGTTAAAGGAGTATGAAGCTTAACAAATATAAAGTAGACGCCGTCAGCTTCAAAACATGGTAAGCCACTTCGGGCTTCAACAACAAATACCAGAGCTATGTACTTACATATTGCCAAAGTACAACAAGGGTGCCTTTATATTAATTTCACTGAATGTATGTATTCAATTAGCCTTTTTGTTTTCAATTAGCCGCTACACTGCACCTTCTAACTAATCGTTCGTCTCGAACGCAGCTTCCTGCAGTTCCCGCTCTTACCGATCGAACTGATTGGGGGCAATAGATGACATCGTTGAATGTAGGTGCGCACAAATTTGAATAACTATTTTGACCCTTTCTACCGTTTTTACTGTTTCTATACTGGTTAGAGGAATTTTAAGGAATTTCCAACATTTCAGAATGTGGCCTGGGAAAATATTGCAATCTTGCATTGCAATCGGAATAAAATTAGAAAAATTCGTCCGCCAAATTGGAGCGGCCATTTTCAATTATAAGTTCTGATCAGAAATTCGTTATTTACTACCTTAAAACCTCCAGATACCGATTTTCATGCAAATCGGAACACAATTGGTATATTCATATTTGGGTGACCATTTTGAATTTCGATCATGTTTTCAGTGCTGGATTTACGTATAAGCTGTAGCTTAGGACCCCACTTTCTTGGGGGCCCACAGTGTTTCCTTTGCCCGATTTCGTGGCCAAAAATGCAAAAATCGAAGGTCAATATTTCGGTTTATTTTTAATCGGGTTATCTTCAAGAAGCTTCGGTACGTTAGAATACCGAAGGATAGGGCCCCAAATCGATTATTTGAGTCAGGACAACTGTTTGAAAGTGACGTTCACAGCAGCCGCACGCCGCGTCAGCTTCACTTGCCGTCGACGAAGGAAAGTTTATTCGTGAGTATTTTTAAGAATTGTTGGTGGTTTGTGGAAATTCTTTTTGGACATTGTTTATTTCGGTAATAAGATTATAAAATAATCATAGAATATATTGAAATTTACAATATTAAATACTAAATGCGCATTGGAATGCAGTCCGGAAAAATCTTGTTTTTTTTCTCGCTACATAATTTTCAGATCAAAAAAGTCCCGTCGAGTTCCGCTACAAAATTGTACAGGTCGTTCAGAGTAATGTATAAACTTGCGACTTATCACAAATGTAGCTGCTCTTAGGTGCTCTTGCATCGTTCAGAGCCATTTTAGTTTCCGCGCGCGTGCACTGAAAGAACACTTCGGTTGTGAGTTCCTAATATTTGGTTAGTGCAACCAAAAAGAATTGATAAATATGACGTCACCCAATCCATATTTACTGAAAAAGCTGCAGAGACTTCTGAATCGCGGAATATTGAAACGAAAAGAGGTCGCCCATCCAAAGAATTCGAACAAGGCAGCGATCGTACAAAAAGGCGCAAGGCGGCAGAACTTGGAGACACTCATTCCACGACTCAACTCGCGTATGCCACGGGAATGAGTCTGCGTAAGTCCGGATCATCCGATGCCGCTGCTGTCATTAAGCAAGCGTCTATTTCATCTCCAAGGTCAGCCAGGAAAATGCGTAAAGCGGCTACGGTTTCCTCTTCCCGTGAAATACCTGCTGAAGTCGCTTTATCGCTTATGGTGAATACAACTTCAACAGTTGACGACTATCAAAAATATCGTAACATTGCCCGTGAATACAATGCTCCAATTTTTCCTTCGTATAAAAAAATTTTGGAAGCAAAAAAAATATTACCCCGAAAATGTGCGAATTTCGGAAACTGTTAGAATTTGTTAGATCATACTGCACAAAGATTATTAATTTTGCAATATGAGGTCATAAGCAATGTGAGCGAGGAAATTGTTAGATTGTTGTTGTTGTTGTTTTTCTTAGCCAATGTACCTTTTTTGGAAATTTTTTTTCCCTCATCCGCCATTTTGAATTCTGAAAATGCAATTTCATTGTTATAGTCAAAAAATAGTAACCAGCATAAAAAAATACAATACTAAAACCAAAAAAAAACATTTTATAATCAAAATGGCGGCCATTTTGAGTCCGCCATTTTAAATTTTGAAAAACAAATTGCATTTTTGAAATCAGCTACCCGAAAAACATATATAAACAAATTTTCATCAAAATCGAACTACTAGAAGTATTTTTGGCCACAAAATCGGGAAAAGGAAACACTGTGGGGCCCCCCAAAAAAAAATTACGATTGGAGCAATTATCATTATATACTTAAATATAGTGTTGCCCGTTCCAGCTTGCCAAGCGGTTACTGGTAGGTAGTAGACAAACAATTATCGACAAAAAACACAATGGAGGAGGAATTTCCGTATTGAGGAAAAAATGTAGTTTAATGGTTAAGAATAAAAAGGTAATGAAATAACGGTCTATTTTCACAACTAGGGTATCTATGTAATCTTAGGGAATGCGCCTTTTATTTTATTAATAAAACTAATAGTGTACGATGGAAAACTCAGAAATAAAGGGGTTTATTTGTAAAAAATATATGGAAAAACAAATGTTTATCACATATTTCACGGTCACTCAAAAAGTAGATCGTTGAGGTTCTTTTTCCTGAAATTCTCCAAAAGTTACGTAAAAATTTCTTGAATGACTGCAAGACTACAGCTTGCTTGATTTTTTTTTGGCTATTTGCCATTCAAAAATAGGTATTACTCTCTGATCCGTTTTTAATATCTTGAAACACTAAAGAAACAGATCAATGAGTGACACTTATTTTTGAATGGTAAATAGCAAAAAAAAAAAACAGTTGGAGTTTTGACGTAGTTCAAAGAATTTCTTAAAAAACTAATGAAGTTGTTTTTGGGTAATATTTAACGAATTGAGATTGTTTTTATAGTCTGGGGAAATTAACACAAAAAAACGCACCACAGTTTTTAAGTGATTTTTGACCAAAAACTGATTTTTGCACACTTTTACCTTGAATAACTTCCAAAGGGTTAAGTTTTCGAAAGAATGACAACAAGACTTTTTGTATTGATCGAAAAAAAAAAATTTCGAAAATATCGGGTTTTGAGTGAAATTTTGGCCAATAAGTGATTTTCGGAAACTTTGACCTTGAATAATTTTCAAAGGGTTAATCGGGTCAACTTTTTTGTCAACTTTTGAAGTAAAATTGTAGACAGTTTCATTGTCAATATTTTGGGCCCACGCGAGTTTTATTTCACGACTTTTTATCTCTTGAAAAAAAAGCTTAATTTTGGGAGAAAATAATAAATAGCTAACTACAATTAAAACACAAACTTTTTCTCAAATAAAAAGGAAAATGATTTTATTAAAATTAATAAACCCGAAACGACTTCAACAATTACCGAAGATAAACTGACTTTATTTTCATACTTAGTTTCTAACAACTGTAATTCTTTATGATATATGATGCTCCAGATATTCCGTCAGCACTTTTTCGTGAGAACGAAAATGTGTTGAGGAATATTCTTATTATTACCAAGCCATTGGTTTTTCTTTGTTTTTGAATTGAAATACCTCTGATACTTCAGAGGTATTAAATTCGTTTTCTTTGGAAGAGCTTTCAGGGTCAATATATGTAACCCCTCCTCTCTTTAAATCAGAAACCTCTGGTTTAATATTATTTATTATTTTAATTTTTTGTCTTCTATTCTTTATCAATCGGAATGATATTATACCTAATATGCATACAATTATTACAACAATTATTCCTTAATTTGTACTGTATATTATACTCTTATGGTATTTTAGCTCTTTTATTTCTTTAATATTGTTTACGTTTTCTAAGAGGATTTTATCAAAATTAATCGGTTTTGCAAATATTGGCTTGGTTTCTGGAGTTGGATAATAGTACCTGTCTATAATAGTAATCTTTTTATTTTGAAATTTTTTTTTTCTTATTTCTAGAGTACAATTATTAAAACTTAATAAATAATTTCCATTTAACGTCATTATTCTTTTATCGCAATTCTGGCATATGGTATCATTGTACATATTTTTTAACAAAATTGTCTCGTCATCTATATTTTCTATGCTTGTTATGTTATTATATATCAAATTACAATTCTTCTCAACAACGCAGTTTCTACTTAATTTTAAATCTCTTAGCGAGGCTTTTTCATTATACTGATATACTTCGTTATTTATTTCTACAATAAGTTCATCTTGTTCATCGATTTCTAAATTTTCTGAATTTGGAATAGGTTTAATCAGTTTTAGTTCTACGATTAAGTAATTTTTTGGAATTTTAATTGCAAAAATAAGAAGCTGGTTTTTGTATTTCAGAGCACCAGTTTTTAATAGTTTTAATTTGTAAATATCTATATTATACCTGTCTAACTCTTCTAATGTTAACAAACTGGGATGAATAAGATTATTTTTTGCTGACATTATGTTATCTAATATTTGATTTAGTTTACTTTCGAAGTATCTTAATTTGGCCTCTTGTTCCAAGAATAGGATCTTATAATTTAATTCACTTACATGTTGGTGAACTGTTTTAAAGGATTCTAGGATTTTTTTTCTATCATTTTCTATTAGTAATTTCAAATCTGATAATGTTTTATTATAATGATCATTTATTGTTATCTGTTTATTTAGGGTTTCAATGGCTTTGTGATTGTTATCGTCAATGATCCGTAAATGTTCCGTTATGTCGTTTCGGTCCTCGTCGTCCATTGTTCCAAACAACCATTTTTGACTACTACCGACAATGTTTAATAAGCCTCTCTTTGGTCTGATGGGGTTTTTTATTGCTCTAAGTTTACCTTTAACGATTTCCATTTCCCTATTAAGTGGCTGTCTATCTTCTGGTTTTAAGAGATTTATATTATGTTCTAATTGTGTTAAAATATTTTCCATTTCCATTGGATCAATTACATGAAGAATTGTGTCGCTTTCATTGGCTATTTCCACTTGTCCAATTTTAATTTTTATGAACCCGTTTTCTTCCTGAATAGGCTGTACAATCAGTAGGCCTTGTGCTGAGTTCAACGTCAACGCTAGTATTATGAGTACTACCTGCAAATTTAAATTTTCTTTTAATGTTTGATAGGTGTACGTTATCTAGTGGATATTTTCTAAAATAAGGTTGATCTTTATGACGTAATCTCTTATAGTTTTTAATGTACCCTTCTTTTCTATTTTCCGTATAATTTTCCCTCTTTTTATTTGCTTTGTTTATATAACCTACCTTTTTCTTGGATATTCTATCTACTAAGATTTTAAAATCTGCTAAATTACTTGCTTCTCTCGGTGTCATCTCTATTACCGAATGATGCCTATCGTTGTAGTTGCCTATTGCTTTTTGAATTTTTTGCTCTGTCGATATGTTTTCACTAATTGCCTGAATTTTTTCTATTAATGTAGAATGCAATCTTTCTACATCGGCATTACCAGTATGACTGTTGGGCTTAGTCCAATGCACTTCTATACCCTCTTCGTGTAAATATTTCTTGACTTGTTCCGATTTAAATTCATTATCCATAATAATTTTTTGTGGTCTGCTAAATGTTGCTATATACCCTTCTAAGATTGCAAGTTTGTTTACCCAATTTCTATCAGTTATTAGATACGCTATTGCAAATTTGGTTAATTTATCTATGATTGTTACGAAAGTTTGTTTTTTGTAGTGAAATACATCTAAGTGAATGACCTCATTTTTGTTATTTGGTGTTTCGGTTACCATTAGCTTTGGTCTTATAGGGTTCCTATCGTATTTAATTTCTTGACATCTATCACAATTATTTATTATGAGCTGAATATGACGTTGAAGTTTCGGGTAATATATTTTATTTTTCAGGGCTTTATACGTTTCATTGATACCACTGTGTAATGATTCCACGGTGTGGTATAAGGATATTTGTTTATGGCACTCTTCTTCAGTACGAATTTCTTGTGCCCTTTTTGTAGTTCTTATAAATTTAATTCTTCTATCTCCTGAGAATAACTTGATAATTATTTGTTGTACCTTGTTATATTCTGTATCGCTTACTTCTGAAAATATGCCTATTGTTCCTGGTTTTATATATTCTTTTAGTATATTTGTAATAACCTGCTCTTCGACTTGTGGGTTAATTTGTATTATATTTCTTTTATGTATAATCTCCATCTCCTCGGATGGGCTATAAGTCAAGATAATTTGGAACCTATATATATTTACTATTCCCTCTTTTATTCCTATATGGTCTAAATTTTGTTCCTCAACGGAATGCATTGTGTCCGACAGGTTCATATTGGATTCACAGCGGTTTTCTTTATTTATTTCCGGACTATTTTCTATCCTACTTAAAAAGTCGGCTACCTTGTTTTCTCTACCTTTTAGATATTCAATATCGAAATTATACTCCTGTAGTTTCAGAATCCATCTTTGATTTCTTTGAGAGAATTCTTTCCCTTTATATTTCGAGTTTAGGTATTTAATTGGTGCATGGTCGGTAATTATTCGAAATTTTCGACCGTACAAGTAAGGTCTAAAATAATTTACCGAGTAAACAATTGCCAAAAATTCTTTATCAGTAACGCTATAGTTTTTTTCGTGATTATTCAGTGTCCTAGATACAAAGCATATAGGATGACCGCCTTGGGAAAGCACGGCTCCGATTGCGAAATCACTTGCATCAGTTGTTACTGTGAATTCTTTTGCATAATCAGGGAATCTCAAAATGGGGTGTGAAACAATCAACAATTTTAATTTTTCAAATGCTTCGATGAACTGAGGGTCATTAATATTGATTTTGGAACCCTTTTTTAAATATTTTATTAAGGGATATGCTACTTTAGAATAATCTCTTACAAATTTCCTATAGAACCCCGTCATTCCTAAGAAGCTCTTTAACTGTTTCTCTGTTTTGGGTAGTTTAACTCTAACTATGTCCTCAATTTTGTTAGGATTGGGTTTCATCCCTTCCTTTGTTAAAATATGCCCTAAGAAAGGAGTCTCTTTATTCATAAAACTACATTTATCAGCTTGCAATTTTAAATTGTGTTCTGCTAATTTTTCGAAGATTAATTCCAAAGAATTTAGATGTTCTTTCAATGTAGTTGAAAAGATTAGAATATCGTCTAAGTAGACCACGCAGATTTTATTTATGTAATCTCTCAAAATTTCATTGATCAGACGTTGAAACGTTGCAGGAGCATTCTTTAAGCCAAATGGCATCCTGACGTATTCATATAAACCTGCTGACGTAACAAATGCCGTTTTTTCTATATCTTTTTCAGCTACTAAAATTTGATGATAGCCCTTAGCTAGATCAAGGGAGCTAAAATATTGAGCCCTTCCTAATTTATCTAAAATGCTTTCTATATTTGGTAGTGGGTATTTGTCATCTATAGTTACTTGGTTTAATCTTCTATAATCTACCACGATTCTAAATTTTTGAACTCCCGAATTATCTTTTTTTTTTGGAATAACTATTACAGGAAAACTATATCTACTTTTACTTTTTCTAATAATTCCTTGAGCTTCCATTTCTTTTATTTGTTTCCTCACTTCTTCTTCGTGTTGAGGTGGGTATCTATATAACTTGGAATTAATTTGTTCGTTCGTTTTAGTTTTTATTTCATGAACTATACTTTTTGTGTTAGTTAATTTATCCCCTTCTTTATAGAGTAATTTTTTATATTTTTCTAACAATTCCATTATGCCTAATTTTTCCTCGTCATTTAAATGGCTTATATTTATATTTCCTAACTTACTTTCTTCCAACATATTCACTTCTTCTCGTATATTTTTATTAAAATATGGTAACTTTGTTTTGTTTTTTAATATGACTACTTGATTTTCTATATCCACTATTTTGACATTTTTATTAATCCAGTCCATTCCTAATAGAAAATCGTACGTTTTCTCTAAATAAATTTTAACCCATCTTATCCTAGCATTATTAGGTTGCTGAAATTCTAGTGGGCATTTTGTTTTTACGAATTCAGTGGGGTTTTTAACTGGCCCATCAATAGTTTCAATTATTATTTCCTTTCCTAGCATATTTTCATAAAAACGATTTTCTACCCTTTTAGAATTTAGTAAACTTATAGTGGATCCCGTATCTATCATAGCAATGAATTTTTCATCTTCTATCGTTACAACAATAAAAATCTTTTTGGTCTCCGAGGCTAGTTTGTAAAAAACTCGGATTCCTCTAATTGATTAACAAAATGTCTACCGTTAATTTCATCAACGTCCATTGGTTGCCCTTGATTTTCATTATTATTACTTTGAGGTAAAAATCTTGATTGCCTACTGTTATTATTATTAATATTTCTTTGAAATGATCTAGAATTATTATTGAAATTGTTATTTCGAAAAGTTCCGGAATTATTTTGAAAATTATTATTTCGAAACTGACCCGAATTTTGATTAAAATTACTATACCGAAATTGTCGCGAATTATTATGATTTTGTCGAAAATTTTGGTTCGGTCCTTGTCCTTGATAGTGTCTGTCTCTTGTTATTGGGTTTGGTCTGTTCAATTTTAAGTTATAACAATCTTGGCCAATATATTTATTTATTATAGCTCTAATTTCTTCTAATTTAAATTTGTTAGATAATTCGGCTGCCAGAGCCCCTGCTGTAATATCTTTAATTTTTAAGACTAAAACACCACTTAAATTATTTATTATATCATTTTTATGTTCACTAAAAATTGAGCATTCCGCTATATCATCAATAAATTTTTTTATTTTATCCATTAATTCGGCAACAGTACTCACTCTTAACATATTAATTTCTTTCATAATCTGCCCTTGTTCCTTTGTCGGTTTGTACTGCAATTTTAGTTTCACTTTACACTCATCCCACGTTGCAGGAGGCGACACTTCCAGATAATTTTTTGCTGGTCCCGTGATTTTTAGATTGTAAATTACAGCAAATACTTGAGAAGCTTGATTTCCGTATTCTCCAAGTGCCCTTTCTACAGCTGTGATAAAACTTGGTAAACTGCCAGGTTGTCCTTCGAAAGTCGGTAAGTATCGAATCTCCTTTTCAATCCTAGCCCTTACCGAGAGTGGTTGATTTTGACTGGTTATGATGTCAGTCAAAGCTGCCAAACATTGTTCCATGATGTTTTGAGCCATCTTCCGGTTGTCGTCACTAATTTGGTTACGTTTATTTTTCCTTTCCAGTATTGCGGTTTAGTGGTCGTTTCTTCGTTGTCCAGTAAATTTCACTTTGGACGACTGCGTTTCACACTTTATTCCACTTGTTGGATTTGTTTGCAGTTAAAAAAAATTTTCTCCAGTTTTAAGGTTGAGTGGTTGTTTCTACGTTGTCCAGTGACTTTGGACCACTACGTTTCACACTTTATTCACCTTTTTATTCGTATCACTAAATCCTGGTTTCGACGAACAGGATCTTTACCGACTGCGCCAGTTTTATTTCACGACTTTTTATCTCTTGAAAAAAAAGCTTAATTTTGGGAGAAAATAATAAATAGCTAACTACAATTAAAACACAAACTTTTTCTCAAATAAAAAGGAAAATGATTTTATTAAAATTAATAAACCCGAAACGACTTCAACAATTACCGAAGATAAACTGACTTTATTTTCTTACTTAGTTTCTAACAACTGTAATTCTTTATGATATATGATGCTCCAGATATTCCGTCAGCACTTTTTCGTGAGAACGAAAATGTGTTGAGGAATATTCTTATTATTACCAAGCCATTGGTTTTTCTTTGTTTTTGAATTGAAATACCTCTGATACTTCAGAGGTATTAAATTCGTTTTCTTTGGAAGAGCTTTCAGGGTCAATATATGTAACCCGCGCGGGGTTGTATGACCTTTAGAAGCCGAGATACATGGAAAAATCGGGGAAAACGCACCGGCCATGTTTTATTTTTTTGGATTATGGATTTGGAGAAAGTAAAACCTTCAAAACGCCCTAGCGAGTAAACTGTTATTATTTGTCCTCCCATATGATTTTTTATTCATCTAACCCAAATCTGTCAAGAGCTGGCCGATTTGTAAATTTAACATCCTCTAGCAGTATACTACTTCTTAATACCGCGGCCTCATCAGCCAAACTGTGCAAGTTCGAGCAAATTTGTGTACTAAACTTCGATTTTAGCCTCAGTTCCCATAGATATTGAACTCAGGAAATATAAAACCTGAGTTCGCCCAACAGAGCATTAAATTGAGATTGAAAGTAAAAGCTCGCTCAAAAGAGAGTAATCAACTGGAATAATGGAATGGCATTCCAGTAAGATCTTCTGGTGAAATACCAACAACAATTTCAATTCGGTGAGCTTCATTGATCTGAGGTCGGTGAAGCCTAGGTATAATTGTAATTCTGTTTAACCCTCTAGATATCGGATAATCATCATTATTTCTCTCTGGGCGGCTACTTCGGTTCATATGTTAGTTTTAAGTTCGTCATTGATTTTCGGCTTGCTGGAATAAACTTTACTTTTGCAAGAACTTCATCGTAGTGGCTGCGGTGTAGCAAGGTGCGTCGTCTTGTTGAAAAAAGTTTCGTGAGACCTTGCATTGAACACAACATCTTTTGAAGATGGCGGACCTCGTTAAACTACATATATGGTCTTTTAACACGAAATAGTATGAAGACTATATGTGGTCAAGAAGATACTATGTAAGTACGTGCTTGAATTGGTAATTCGCAACCCTTTCTACTATTATTTAGTAATATTGTGTGAAACATTTCTATACGCTCTGGGGAGTACGCATTATTATTTATTATTCCTTTCAAAATGTCTTAATAAGAAACTTATACTTCTTTTATTAAATTTAAAATCAAGCCCTGTTTCATATAGTCAAGTGTAATTAAGAATAGCCCATTCTGACAGACTTTTCACTTTTATTTCTTCACATTTGAATCCCCATCGTACGCAAATTAACCGAGTTGAGAAATTCAACCGAAAATTTCATCTGCTCATCATATCTCAAGGAAATAATCAATTTAATTATTTTACTGGAACAGCGAAGATGAAAATTAAGATGATGAGATGACATTAATTAACGTACTTTCTTATGATTACAATGATATGTGGCCCTCCTTGATGTGACATTTTCTTCTAGGATGACACTTGACATCACACATCAAAATGTTGATTTCGGAGAACATTTCTGCTGATGTTAAGATGAGCAGTAAATGGCATCAAGTTGTTTTTTTTGTCAAATAATCGATTTCAATAAGAACTGAATCTTTAAAGCTGTCAAAAGGACTTTGTTTTACTTGACTGAACAAAATATGGTTATAAGACTTTAATACTGAAGTAAATTTAACAACTTGTGTATTTTCAATAAATTAACAATCAAGTGTACTTAAACAGGACTACGGCACACTATATACATGATTTCCCTTATCGTTAATGCGATAGATGAAAAAGTTCATCGCTTTTATTTTCTGAACGGATCCTCACCCTTAACCACATCGATATCGAACTGAGTGGCAGAAGAGTAGAGACTCTTTGAGGCTTTAATTAAGTTAAAAATTCAATTGCCGAGAAAATTAAGTGTTGGAAAAGAACAGAAGCGATCCTTGAGCTATCTATCGTAAGTATAAAGTTCTTCTAAGGCTAACTTAAATTCACTTCTCTTTCGCAGTAGATTAGAAAATGTTCAATTTTATTTCATTATGGTAATTCCATTACATTCTAGACTTGTAAAGGGCGAGTAATTATTTTTTACCCATTATTTCACAGATCGAATGTTATTCGAGAAGATTGCTTCTATACTCTACAGGGTGATTCATTTTCTGGCGCAGATTAAATCTGCAGATGTGTAGATAAAGTCTATACCAAACGGGGGATATTTTTTCGCTGACTATAAATTAAGGAATGGTAGCTTCCTTTAAACTGGTATAGTGAGATATCTCTTGGCTTGGGTGTGATAATGTTAAAGTTAAAGGGTATAAGTTAGCTTTGCACCAGATGTTTTTAAAGAACTACCCCTCGCACATTTTAGTGTTATTTTTTGATGAAGGGGAGTGCCTGTTACCAGAATAATTGAATATTATGATAAAGCAATAAGATAAACATACAAAATCACTAGTATTTAAATTTAACACATTTCTAATTTTATTAAAAATTATTAACAAAATATTTGCAATTGAACTTCAATCAACAGAATGCTATTTTCTAAAAATTTCTAGCCTGCTCTGCTAACTGCACCCGAAATGCTTACAAATACAATTTGGCGGTAAACATAGAAATATGCAATATGTTTTTGCTTGGTAAGGGGCGTTTATACACTGACAATTTATACTTGTCCATTCGATTACGGAATTACTGAAACTCGTGTATCCATCCAATGGCATTACAGCCAAAATCGAACCTCGGCTTTCTCTAGAGCATTTCTCCAGGTTTGAGGGTCTCTTGCAGCGAATCTCCAGCTCTAGACTTTGAACATCAGCCGTCACAGGGTCTATCCATCCTCTCCCGGGTCTGCCTACTGGCCTATTTTCCGAAATCCCTGCTGACATGAGGCTTCTTGGGATGCGGTTGTCATCATTCTGCCTTCGTGGCCGGTTAGGGTTAGTCTATTAATTTTCATAAATGTTGAAAATGCCGGACTGACAAAAATTTCATACAAACACTTACTACCATTGAGTTGAACCTAACGAAATTAAACATTCGATATTCTTTATTATGACTCCTCGACTGCTCTTCTTTTATATTTTGTTGCACCATTTCAATATCTTTTGGCGAAGAGCTGTTGGCGTTTATTAACTCTTGGTAGAATTCCTCTTTCTCCTCATCCGTCTTGTCTGAGTGGCAGTATGCCACTGTAAGTTAATTTGGTTTCCTGTAGAGCTTTGACTATAAGAAAGCGTTCAAATCGGTTAAGAGGAGCTTTATATGGAGAGCCCTACAGCAACGTCGACTGCCAGATGAAACATAGAATTGATAAAAGCTCTATACCACAATTCTAAATGGAAAATTATTTGACAGCTTTGAAGTGTTGTCGCCGTTGAGTCTGTCATGTCCTCCTAGGGATGGCTTGAGGTTCTTATAGTGGTAGGCCCGTTGGCCAGCTTGCCGCCCAACGCTTCGCTTGAACACTCGCCTTGGGCCTCCTCCTTCTTTTTTTTTTTATGTGACAGACTAGAGTATTCAGGGCTCACCCGATGTAAAGTCAAAATATTCGAGAAGGTGGAGCTAGAATTCGATATCGTGGATCGATTAGATCGCATTAGCAGATGGCGTTTCTCAGTACTTTTATCTTTGATGTACCAGCACCACCCAAGATCCTAAGACCGTAACTACTAGTTACACCCCAAGCGTTATAACTTTGGTTTTTATAAAATTCGAAAAACCCATGCCATACACTGACTTCACGTTCGTCAAATTTTGCCAAGGCTATCAGAAACTCTCAACGCATTCTAGAGACTGTTCTACTGACAATTTTTGCGATTTTTCACGCTGGTGTTCACGGCGTGAGTCAAGAGCCGTCTTAAGGCACAAACAGATAGGCGCGGAGGGGGTGACGGCAGCCGCCTGCTAATTTATCGTCTTACCCTGTGTATCTGTAGGGAATCATGACTTCACCTGCAAGCTTCAGCCTGTCAGGCGGATACTTGAAGTCCTCATTACTCAGTCAAACTGAGTATTATGTGGCCTTTATCGGGCCGTGCTTGCCGACCTGTCCTGCCGGCGGCCTGTAAGTTAGTCGGGGTTTTCAGTGGAGAAACATGTTTTACATAATTTAATCCAGTTTTTTAGCAATTTTACAATGTTTGGAAAAAATATTTCGTGATATTTTCCCAGACTCCCTTCTCCCTCTCGTGAGATTGAGTGAAATTCGGCTAGACCCCCTTCTTCTAAACGCCTCACGTAATTAATGGACGACTCCTTACTTGCTGTATTGTACACACGCAAAAACGCTCACGGGCTCTTGCTCTATAAGTGCATAGTGAAAATTGGAATAAAAAAACTGGATAATATCTTGCTAACTGGATAATATGTTCGCAGTTCTGAATTCAGATTATTCAAAATATACAAATATAAACTCGATTCTGTGCATCCATATTCAACCCAGTAACGAAAGAGAAAGGATTTAGTACAATCCATTACGGATGCATTTTCGCATTAAGCAATAAAAGTCCCAGCTGCAGCAATATATTAATTTTATAATCAAATTAATTTCACTTGGTGTCGCTGGTGTAAATGCAAATTTAATTTTGTCCAAGTTGAAGTGCCCCATTTCAGTAAAGTACGGTGCTAGGAGCGGAGTCCTACTACAGAACATCAGGCAGCATTAGTTCCGAATAAAAGCGCTACAAATCATAAATAAAATTGCACCAGGAGGAACCCTTTTACTCCTTTTCCAAAGGGCTCATTCCATAACGTCTGTATGAAAAATTACGGTACCGAAATAATTCGCAGTTATGCGATTATGTCTCTGAGTGCCCTTAAAGAAAAATTAGAGAAGATGTTGCGTGAATTATGGCGAAAAGGATGAGAAGGTAATAGAAGGAAAGGATTTGCGAACAGCATTAAAATGTAAGTGAAAAAAGGCGGATTCTTTTGTAAATTATCTGGATTTTTCTCAGATTCAGAATCTTCAATCTTTTGAGATAAGAGTTTTATGATCACTTGAGTTCTCCTTGTATAAGGAATTATTTATTTGGAAACTTGATAACTGCCCACTTTCGTTGGATAGAATTTCTTGTTGAGTGGCACTTGATAACAAATGTCCTTCCATTGATTTTTTTTTTGTGAAAAGCAATCTGGCGAATGAAAGGAAAAATTAATTTAAAAAAAACATATTATATTTACAGCATTTTTTTACAGTCTAGATTCTAGAAGATAGACGATATGATTTACAATTTCAATATTGCAAAAGAAATTTTAGGTTTTATGGACGATTTATAAACACACCACTGGCTTTCGCTGTTTCAAATATTTTTTCTGGGAAATTTTAAACTCATTGATGTGATAAACCTGCTTGAAATTAATTTTTGTTGCTCGTCTTAATTTGTGCTTGTTTATTGGTTAATAATAAAACCTTTTCAGTAATACCAGTCAGCCCGCCTAATTGACGTATCATTTTGCAATATCTTATGCAGGGGCGGAACCAGGAGCAATTATACGGGGGGGGGCCAAATTTTACGCAAAATCTGGAGATGATATCTGAAATAGTATGTATTTCGTCTACCGTAAAAATTATAGTAAAAAACTTGACTCCCTGAGAATAAAATAACTCACAAAAATTAATAATCTTTTATCAGTTTTACTTGTTCTCTACCTTTTGCAATTGCCTTTTCGCTTATCTAGTGTGGACCAAGACTGGTCCTGCACATTTAGCAAGGACAATGCAAGACCAAGACAAAACTGGATAAAGACAAGACAAGACTGCAAGATCAAGATAGCAAGACTGTCAGCCCATCATTAAGCGCCAATGTGATGAGTAAAAAGTCTTGCTATCTTGATCTTGCAGTCTTGTCGTCCTTATCCTGTCTTGTGTTTGTTTGGCTTTGATCTGGCTAAATGTGCAAATTAGGGCTAGTAGCACGTAGATTGTTTCAATCGACATCTTCATATTTAAGTGCTACCACCCCAGGCAAAACTGCTAGAGCAGTCTTTCTCATCACTAGTGTCAACCACAGTTTTACCGAGTGGTCCCCCAACTAAGTACCAATCACGTCCAATATGCTGCTTGACCACCGAACTGGTTTCGTTTCTCCGTTTTCTTCGCTCCTTGGGGATAGTTTCTGGATTGTTTTTGCAAAAGAAAGATGAGTGCTCGTAGAGCTAATCACAATGGCGTGCCTACATAAGACCTGTTTCATTCTAGGCTACACTAAGTAGCTTTAGGTTCGGCCTCGAATAAAAAACCGACCGTTCAGTATATTCAATGTTCTGAATAAACTAAAGACGATGTCCCTACATACTCCCCTCCCAGTGTAGCGTTGCCTAAAGTGTACCAAGCGAATTGCTGCTGCTTCGCCGTCTCGGTCACACTCAAAAGCAGGTTTCCGTCTGTCAAGAGCTATCGACTTATTTGTGCCATTTAGCTTGACTACAAAATGTTTCCGTAATCTTTTGATTACTTTGAATGGCCCTTCGTAAGGTGTTTCAAAAGGCCGCCGAACACGATCGGTACGTACGTATGAAAACGTACTCCGCGTTCTCTAAGGCGTTAGGCACGTACACATCCTTCTGAACTGACTGTCTGGGCTATGTTGTCGACAGAACTTTGTGCGAAGACGTGTTAGAAATTCTGAGTGCTCTATTGAGTTCTCATCCGTTGGGATGGAAATTGAATTGGGAAGCCTCAGATTCTGTCCATAGACAAGCTCTGCTGGTGAGCATTGTAAATCGGTTTTAATTGCCGAGCGAATACCTAAAAAGACAACGGGCAAATCTTCACTCCAATGAGTAGTGTGGTCCCTTGCCATTAAGGCCGCTTTTAGTTGTCTATGGAACCGCTCAACCATCCCATTTGCTTGCGGATGGTAGGCGGTAGTACGTATTCTATGTGTACCTAGAAGTCTTGTGACTTCATTGAATAATATTGATTGTTAGGATATATGAATATCCTCGAGATGGGGGCAATGGTCCATAGACACCTACTCACGCACCCTCCAGACCCCTAACCTATCCCTTCTCCTCTATCCTTCAAAGCAAGCTTACTACTAGAGACTGGCCATGACTCGAACGACATGACAAACTAGTAGTACAAAGGGTAATTCCTAAGCTTGACTTTACCACATAAAAAAAAAAAAAAAAAAAAAAAAAATGGTCCAACAATATCCATATGGATATGTTCGAATCTATTATTTTTTGTGTTGAAAAGCTTCATGTGGAGATTTGGTATGTCTCGAAACTTTAGATTTTTGGCACGATCTAGACCAGTTGTTGCAGTATTTATTGATCGCTGGCCAAAAATATTTCTTATTGATAGCTTGTCTTGTGGCGCGAATGCCTGGGTGCGACAAGCTTTGTTCAGCATTGAATGTTAATTTTCTTAATGGTATAGGGCGTAATTTACCCGTGCTAATCTCACACCAAACTTCATGAGTTCTGAAAGGAATTGGTGTGCGTATTAGTTTTACCCTTGAGCTACTGCTTGGGTGCTCTTGGAGTCGTTGTAGTTCTTTGTCACCTTCTTGTGCTTTCGCCAGACGGCAAATCGAAGGTGATTGTGCCAACGTTGTCGGCCACTAATGAGCGAGATAAATAATCTGCGACAACGTTTTGTTTCCCAGACACATGTTTGATGTCTGTTGTGAACTGGGAAATTAGGCTCAAGTGTCTTGTTTGGCGGGGAGATCTTTCGGTTTTTGTGTGAAGGGCATAAATTAATGGTTTGTGATCAGTGTAGACCACAAAATTTCTTCCTTCAACAAAGTACCGAAAATGTTTTATTGCTGCATAGATTGCGAGTAGTTCGCCATCAGATGCAGAATAATTTCGTTCAGCAGATGACAACTTCTTAGAATAGAAAGCTAATGGTTGCCGCCTTTGACTGTTAAACTGTTCCAACACAGCTCCGATAGCAAAATCGGAAGCATCAGTTATAACGCTATATTTCGCATCTTCTAGTTGGTGTATCAGCATAACTGCTGCAGCCATTGCGGCTTTCACGTCGAGGAATGCTTGTTGGCATTCTGCGGGCCAAGGAAGTTGTTCCTTATTTTTTGTTGTTGATGGACAATTGAGGAGTTCCCTCAAATGTTCATTAATTGGCACTAGCATTTGTGCTAGTTTAGGAATAAACCGGTGATAAAAGTTCACCATTCCTATAAATTTTGAATTTGTGTAATTGTTGTTGGAGTTGTGAGGTCATTTATTGCTTGGACGCGTTCGGGTGATGGAAGGATTCCATCCTTGCCGAAACTATGTCCCAAAAACATAATCTCACTCACCCCAAAAACGCATTTTGATAACTTTATGGTTAACCCAAAGTTATTAAGGCGTTTAAACAGTGGTCGTTAGAGGAATGGAATAGTAGACTAAACAGGATAAACGGTGCGAGCAAGCTGAACTCTGGAGTGCATAAACAAAAAACAACGTAAAACAAAAAAAGTACCACGCAAAACCACGAGCAGTACATCATCACAAAATAATTCAACGTATTTCCTCAAAGGCGCACCAGATCATGCGGATTCTTCATGGGTATGCAACGTGTTCAAAACTGATTTCGCCATCGGATTACTCCATTGTGAGGTAGCATCGGATAAAAAAAAACAAGTGCTTCAAAGTAATTTACTTTGTTACTTTTTTTGTGAAACAGGTGTTTTTACATTTTTGAGATTTACTCAAAAAGTTACCATTATTTTTTCTTGAAATTTTTATTGTAGGTAGGCACCATCAGTGGCCATAATTTAAGCCCTGGCGCAAGGTTCTACGATAATTACACTCCTTATAATTAAATGTCAAAAAATGGTCATTTTTAACGGGTTTTGAATTTTTCTGCAAAAACCTGTTGATCTATATCAATGGTCCAAAACTCATAATTTCCGTCTTTTTAAGCGCTTTGTAATATTTTTTGTTTTCCAAAACAACAATTTTTTTCGTACCCAAAACGTAAAAAACGTGTTTTCGCTACTATTATTTGCTTTTTACCACCCTTGCCCTGGACCAATTTTATCCAAAACATATTCATTGAATTCCTACGATTTTTCTCTTAATTATAGCGTCAAGAAATCGCAGGGTAGATTTATTTCAACTTTTAAATACTTTTTCTATATCTCTCCTGGACTAATATTGCTAAAATGGAAAGGCTGACTTTGCAAAACACTGCGATCTGATAAATTCTTTCGTGTATTTTCCATTTCTGATCAAAGCATAACTTTGTGTACTTGTAGCATTCGACTTTACGCCAAAATCGATAAAAATGCTAAAAATGCCTTAGGTATTCATAAATCTTTGTCGTTTCCTTTACTAAGAAACAATTTATCTTAAAAATGTTGCAAATCAGAATTTTCTTATCAAGAAAAATTCTTAAGTTTTCTTAGAAGGAAAAAGTAAAAAAAAAAGAAAATCTAAATGAATTTCTTATTTCATAGATAATGTTGTGCAAAATAACTGCTGTGCTGGGTGTTCCCAATTATCTCTTCTAATTGACGAGACAAAATCTCAGATAACGTTCTACTTAATGTTAACGATGACTTTTTTATTTTCGTTCCTAATTTATGAAACGTTTTTATTGCTGCTGTTCAAATGGAGCTCCCGAAAAGTTTCTTATTCCCCAAGAAAAGAAACCAACGATAAATACATATGTATTGGTGAAATCCTGCACAAATTTTCAGTTCTCCCACACCGCTGCCACCACACTAACGAAACAATATAATTACGAAACCAAGCAAAATTTCAAATGAATTATTTTCTCAAAGACGGTCCAGAACTTTTCTATAATGTTCAAGTTTTAGCAAGTGGGGAATCAATTTTTGTGGTTTTTCTGGCACACAGCAACGTTTGTGTATATGTGTAATAAGAATCAATTTACTTTTTGGATGATTTAATCTATATTGGCCTTAAAAGTCCTGCGGGTAACCGTAGTGGTGCTCCTAATGCGGCCCATAATAAATTGTTTTCGTTATTGATAGTCTTCAGTTTCAGACCTGCAAAAAGTCGATTTGTTCCAATTTCATGGTTTGGGCAATTCTCGTCATACTGGAATAATACGGAATTGGGGGGTCATTCACTCAAATTCCATAAATTGGGGAAAATCCCTTCCGATTTTTTTCACAATACGCAACACATCACAGGGGAGACAAAGCGGGAAATTTATTGCTAAAATATTTGTAGGAGAAAGGAGCTTTGAGTTCACTTTTTTTCTCGTAGGTGAATGGCCATAATATTCAGATATTACTTAGTAACATCTAAGTACTTCTCATGCTATTACCACAAACAAATAACATTCAAGAATTTTCTTTATTTTGTTAATTCATGTCAATTGAAGTAGGATCTGGAAAGTATTCAAGGACGGTTTTTCTATTTATTTACTTAATGCAAATCTTGAACTAGGTATTTAATGGTCCTCAATGTCGGAGTTCAACAGAACCCTTAGTGCTCACCTTGATAAATTCAATCCCTTTTGGCTAGACCTTCTGCACTCAAACGTGGAGAGTTAATCGAACTTGATCCTTAGTGTCTACGTGCCAAAGAGATTTTATTGAAATACAGCGCCAAAAAAACACTTATATGTATTTTCGTGCTTATTACAATATCATACATAAACATTGCGTACGTGGATAAAACGTGCGGTACTATATGTTTATGTTATTCTCACACATGGTAATTCAATTTTAAAAATCCTTCCTTTTTCGGATGGAGTTCAACTTATCACTATCGGTTTATTTTTTGGCGATTACAATTAGCGAAAATAATTAAATTAACACTAAAATATATGGTTACATACAACAATAGATCATTTTTTTAGTACAAAAATACATTTTATGTTTTCATTTGTCATTCTAGTTTGTACTGCCTTTCTGAACGTAAGTTTGGATGGCGTGGTCAGCTGCATAAATTTAAAGAAACTTAACAGCATGTGTTGCAGTCTGGGTGTATTTTTGTTTCTATGTTTTGATTGGGTGCAATTTATTAATTATTAAATGATTGTATTACTTCATATCCTCGCACCGTCTCGCAGATGGGTCCACCATGTAATTTGGTGTTTCTTGCACCCAACGTGGCATCCTATTTAGCCAGAGATGCTCTCAATGTGCCGGTTATTGATTTGTATATGCGTTTGGTGTAATTTGAATGCAGAATTGCTCTGACTTTTGCAATCATATGTTATATCATTTAGTTTTTTAGAACTCACGATAATTACATCCATGAGTTTTCGAATTAATGACTATAGTCATTATGACCGTCTTTTGATGCTTAAGAATCCCCCCATTCATATCCAACAATGAAAGTAAAAGTCGCGATGCAAAGTTCCAGTCTGTAGTTTAATACTTCAAGCAGTACGGACGCCCACACCCTAAACCCGAGCGACCACCCTAGGGCACCAGATACCAGAGGGCGCCGCCTATACCGCCATATTAATGTGTTCATTTATTTAGTTATTGAAAGATAACGCCTCCACAATACCAGACGATGCCGGATGTGCATAGGGGGTAACCAAAGCTTAAAAGATAGCTGTCAAGGGCGCCTTACTATATATATTTTTGAATCTATTGTCTTCAGTTTCAAGCAATAAATTAAATCAGGGATGAGCAATAGCAGCTCTTGGGAATCACACGAGCTTCCCATGAAGTTCCAGAGCCGTCCACCTATCGTACTTGTGAGTACGGATGAGAGAGGTATAGGGCTCCTCTAGCGTTCTCCATATTCTTCTAACGGATTGAAAGAAAAAAGAGAGCTATAGGGGTTCCAATACTTCGCTCCCTTAATCTCACAAGCAGATTTTGGAGCTACGTGGAAGGGTCCATTGTACTAAAGCAAAACAAGCAAGGTGCTCTGAAAAAGTCAACTGTCACGCGGCCCTGTAATAAACAAAACAAATTTTTCTGATCGGACTGGACGATGTATTGATTGCAGTTTGCAGATGTACATTACAAGCTTATACCGCACCCTTAGAATGAAAGTGACCTAACTCAAAAATTGCATTTTGTGGGAAATGAGCAAGAAAGTTTTGAAATAAGTGCGGTGTTGAGTAAATTTAAAAGTATCTGTCCCGTGTTTCATTGAAAATGATTCATTTTTTGCGTATTTATATATTGATCTTTTATGTACAGATTGGTAGCATTATATTAAATTTAAATGTATTTTAAATATATTTTGACAATTTTAATAAGAAATGGTTTCAAATTAAGTCACTCTATGTCAAAAATATTTCTGTATTTCTGGGACTTTTTATGAGTTAAGCCTATTTAACACGCAAAGATGTAGCAAATGCTGATGGCACATTATGGTTTCAGTCATTATTTTACCATAAAATTCTATAGATGTAAGGGCGTATATTGAAATCCGTCGATTTTATACACGTCCACTTGCGAGCACCTCTGACGCAATACTGATTCGGTCTCTTTCACATAACATGCATAGGTGAATTGTGCGATCAACAAAAATGACCGATGTATACGTTATCACTTTTTTACTCTTAATTCGGGCTCTTTTTCGCCATAGGCTTTTAGAGTAGGCTTTTTAAGGTCAGTTTATAGCAAAATCAGAATTTACAGGAATTTTGAGTTAGGTCACTTTCATTCTAAGGGTGCGATACGTGCTTCAACTTTTTTATATTTGATCAAAGGTCTTTCGTTTTTCCAGAAAAAGTCTAACAAATTACTGTGGGATGTGAAACACCATTTGTTCATAAAACCACAGACAAATTATGATATAAGTATGTAGATGGGAGTCATAACACCCCGACGAGCTGTCTCTCTCCCTAGGCCTGACGGTCGCTTAAAAAAATGAACTCATTCAACATCTAAGAGTTCACACGGTAGGATCACTGCATTCTCATCATACATCCATCAGACTACCCTTTACCTATTATATCCTTTTTCTATCTTCAGAACAAGCTTACTTACTAGACATCTTTCTTTCTTCAGAACCCCTTCGACATGGATATCAAATCAAAGGGTATGATAAGTCGAATACCATAAACAATGTTATATACTCAATATAGCGTTAGAACCATGGCGGTCGTGTCAAGAGGGAAGATTACCACTTTCTTCACCAGCCCCTCGACGTGGGTATCAAATGAAAGAGTATGATCCGCAGAATACAGCAAGTAATGTAGAATACTCAATATACCGTTAGATCCATGGCAGCCATCTCAAGACCCATGTATCCGTTCTTTGAGGCACTTCATCTGTGTAAAATTCATATCTCGAAAAATAGAAAAATACCAAGCCAATGGATGGGTTTTATTGGCTACTATTGGCTTATGGGTGCAGTGAGACGTGCCCGGCCCATCTGTTCAATTTATATTAAGGCATTTTTTCAGCCCTATGGAAAAATGTAGCTGTCGGCCCACTTGGGTTTTCATTTCCTTCGTGATCTAGATTTAATGATAGAAAAGGTGGAAAAGTCACATATCACGACCAGTTTTCGCTTCGCCTCGCCCCTGCACCAAGGAGGTTATCCGCCATTGTCGAAAATGGCTTTACAGACATCCCTTTTGACAAAATTGGAAGGGTTACAGATCGTTTGCAGAACTTTTCTTTATCTCTCCGTCTATAAGGCCTGTGGCATGTTTTAGCTCGGAGGTGTGGATATGTCCCAAAAAGTCGGGAGCTTGTTTGGAGCTTTTGAGAGAAAAATTTAAGACAAATGACCCATTAAACGTAAACCGTATCTGGAAAATCAGATACAATGACGAACTGTACCAAATCTAAAAAGAGATAGACACCGTCAACAATATCAATAGAGCAGTGAAGAAGATATACATGTAAGGGAATCATATTCGGTGACAAAACAGCAGAACGAAGGACGAAAAGATGTTCTGAAGCCATAGAAGCAGACGCTGCGCACTTGTTGGGCCTACGAATTTGGAGGGTGAGAATGTTGTCGGATAAAACTGAAGGAGGGCGAGGCTTGATTTGGGCTGCACGTAAGAAAATGGTTTTTATGTATATTGCAAAATAGAGCAACAATTCAAGCAACAACATTTCCAGATAAAATAAATTTGGTGAGTGTTATTACGATATTACGATAATATTAAATTTACAAAACAAGTAAATATATGACGAACATAAATAAAAAATCGATTTTCTAACTATCTCGATGTGATCCCTTTTAAATAGATCAGGTTTGAGTTGCATTACTTGGTTTTAGCTGAGGCATGTGCATTGTGCGTGACTTGTGTCTTTACCTGGCTTTAAAACATTCATCCAAGGCAAAAGCCACATTTTTATAAAAGTCAACTGTCGTATCAACACAACAAGAAAATCCTTTTCCAATCATAAGCTTGTGATGCGGAAAATTAAAAATTGTTGCCAATTCTGAGTCTTTACGAATTTTTCATTATGCCTTTATTAAAGCATACGAATAAAAAGATACAGCAAATGTAATATTGCATAAATTAGTTTGGCACGTACTATACATTCCAAAAGGGATTCATATTTCTTCCTTAGACGTGCACCATAAATTCTACATCGCTTGTCCAAATCTCGTTCCTTACTTTCTGTACTTTACTCTGAATGAATAATCCATATGTAATTCCAGAAGTTGCAGTCAAAAAATTAATTCATTTACATTTAATAACCTCGTCAAGGTGTAAAGCTAACTTCAAATTAGCATGTGTAAAGAAGACTATGCCAGTTTTTCCACCTTTCTCTGCAGAAAGTTTTACTCGATTCCAAATGCTTCGTAAAACCGTGTGAGTTAAGCCACTGTACATAATTAATAAAGTTACAGTTTTCTTCCCTGTTCCACCTCAAAGTACTCCAGCTAGCATTATGCAAATTTTGTACTCTATATCGCAACTTGAATTAATTCAATTTCACCTGAAGTGGTTTCGCTATGTATGAATTATTTTAGATAGGCGCTTTCTTAGTTAATAACAGCTTTAATATTGATGGCTTAATCGTGAAACTTAAGCGAAGATTTCGGAATGTTTTGAAAGTCATCAGCCATTGATTTACTAAAGGACTTAATGTGTATTTTTTCTGTGGTTTTATTTGTTTTGAAGAAAAAAAGGAGCAAACTTTCATCTCAAGCTTCTATCCCATTGATATGCAAGGCAAAATGTTTCTCAGGAATTTTTCTTTTCGGTTTCTTCGCAAATTAATTGCTTCCGACTTATCGTAACTTTTTTTCTTGAGGTTCCTTGTGGGCCAGCGTCGAATTCTTCGTGTTACGGTTACTGATCCATTTCTGGCTGGGGTAATGGCCTAGGGCTATTCGGTTAAAACCTTTCCAGTTTTGAATTAAAAAGTTAAAATTAACTTTATCATTAGCTTCGGAACTTAATCTATTGACGTGTTTTGGCCCAGATACGAAGACAAATGAAAAATACAATGAAAATAATAAGGATCAGGATTTTCTTTTATCGGAAAAAGGAAGTTCAGGAGTCACCCTTTATATTGCATGTTTGTCACGTCTTTAATTTTAGGGTTTAATGTCTAGTTGTAAGCTTAGCTTGAAGAATAGTTTAGGGGTAAGCTTGGTTAAGAGGTGTCACGCTGTGAATTCGGGAATACCGGATGTGAAACAAAGTTTCTTTTTTATGAAAAAGCCAAGCTTAGGAGTAACCCTTTATACTACCAGTCCGTCGTTCTGGTCGTGGTGCAATGTCGGTTAATAAACTTGGATTGAAGAATAGAGGAGAATAGGAAAGGTTAGAGTGGGTCTGGAGGGTGTAGACGAAAATGTCGATGAACTTTACGTTTGAACTCCTAAGGTGTTGTACGCGGTTGGGATTACCTACTGACTGCGGGAGATTATTCCATAGTCGACTTGTTTTATTTATAAACGAGCCGAGTGGGCTAGTCTCATGTTGCGGGAAAAATATTCCCGTTCAGGCAGAAGGAACAGTCGCTGTGTTAATAGCGATAAAGTATAGAGAGGGCTGCTACATTCTTACGGTGGCTTAAGGTGACTAGGGAGGGGCGGCCATAACCAATGAGTTTGCGATTTGCACCTTGTCGAGAAAAGCCAAGTTGGGTTTTGGGGCTCTTGCACAGATATACGAAAGTATTCAAGGCGGGGCCGAATGAAGGATTTGAAAATTGTTGCCAAGGCTGGCTGGAGAAGGAACTTGCACATCTTTCGATAAATTCAAGTAATGGGAAGCTTGTTTGGCGGTTTGGAACATGTGATCATTCCATCGCAGATCCTCCGTTAAAGTTACCCCTGGGATGTTGAGTCAGCCGTGAGATTCCTTTTACCACTGCGATAGGAGGAAGGTTGGTACAATTTTTATTGAAGATCAGACAGTACTTCATTTACGTGGCGTTAAATTCAACGCGCTTCATTTTGCCCCAATGAAGAATCGGTTGATCGAAGTGGACATCAGTTCACGGTGGTAGAGACAAGGTCTGGCACGTGCTTGTCTTATATTGTCGAAGCAGTAAGAGAAATGAAAAGTATCGTCATTAGCGAATCAGTAAAGTGGGTTCGAGGGAATTGAGATCAGATCATTAATGAAGATTAGAAAAAGTGCTGGTGAGAGAAATGACCCCTGGAGAACTTCGGCCGAAATGACATGAGGTCTTGGATTCCACCTTAATTGAACGGCCTGGAAGAAAGCTATTAATCCAGTTCCTTAGAACTAAGTGTATAGATGATCTAGAGTCAAGTTGCAAGGAGGGCTGCAGACTATGCGAGTGAGCCAAGCGGGCGTAAAAATATCGCTTGCAAAGCCGAATGCTAGTTTCTCACGATACCACAATGGATCAATGAGTAAATGGCGAGAGGCTTCTGTATTTTCTCCGTGGTTTTCTAGGCCCGACCTTTTATAAAACTAAAACTAGTTGGGATGTGGGTTCGACCCTTTCGGTCCACACGATCAACTTCCCAGTATGATGGATGTTGAATATATGATTGGATATTTTAATAATAAATGAACAATAGGCAACATAGAATATATCTACAATACCGAGAATTTGTCACAATTGTTTATCAATATTTTCGCTAAAATTTCAAACTAAATGTGCGCACTTACAAGATTAGGATGACGAAGATGTATATAAAATTGATGTGTTAATGTTTTTCGGCACCTCAATGAAGTCGATATAGTTTTTAGTTCGCGCGGTGTCGTGGAGGTACAAAAATCACTTAAGTCATTTAAACCAAAAACCGCTGGACCGAATTTTATAAAAATCTTCTCAGATTATATTGTCGCTAATACGCTTCGAGCGGCACCTCAAGTAAGTCAATATCTTTCGTGGTTCGGACGATATCGTGCAGGTATAAAAATCACTTACGTCGCTTAAACAAAAAAACGGCTGGACCGAATTTTATGAAAATCTTTTCAGATCATATTTCGGTTAATACGCTTCGAACGGCACCTCAACGAAGTCGATATCAGTTTTGGTTCGCGCGATATCGTGCAGGAAAAATGACCACATCCGTACGCACATACACACACACACATACTTCCTCCCAATTTTTTGCTTAAAATGCTCCTGGGACCTTGAAAGATGAAAATACGGTGAAATTTTCGATTTCGATTTTCGGACCGATTACAATAACTTCCTATACTGGGAAGTTAAAAAGTGACGGTGAAAGAATTGAGTCCTGGTGACGACCGGCAAAGAACGTGGGGAGTTTTGATCCGACCCATACTGCCTTGTCTTAACCAATGTTGTCCAAACTTTTTTGTTCGCGTACCTTTATAACGAAAATTATTATAAATTGTACCCTCTAATTATATGAGCGGCATTTTACGGGTGCACCCCGCGGCATTGTACGGGAGATACCATTTTAGGAGCCTACAAGGGGTACTGCCTAAGTTTTGGGAAAATTGGCGTTGCCGTGCTCTCACTTTCAGAATCTTACCCACAGAACCAACAGTAGCAATCAACTACCAGCCCTATTCTGTTTAGATGATAATTGAGTGAATACTAACAACTAAGAATCCTGTTCACCCGCTTTAGTTTTGTCGATTTGAGTAAATCTTTTATCTTAAACAGCCGCCCCTGGGTCCTTTGACGATTCAACTTGCCGATCGAATTCCTGAGGGCTAATCTTACCTGTCAGATGGCTAAACTGCAGAAAGGCTCGAGTTGTTCTGTAACCAGTTTCTAGGAACACCCATTCTGACACTTTTTACAATTTGACAGAAGATCGGCTTTGGAGCCATTTTAGGTTTCATTGGAATTTTTGTCTGAAAGCTTTCAATCTGGCTTTTCTACCCGGTCAACTGGTGCCTTTAACCTTTTGTCGGGCTATTGTAGCTTAAAAATCGGCATCGTCCCTTACGGGAGTAGCCAGCTATCAAAACTAAACTATAATGTTTCCGGGCTGCGAAACTTGCTTTTCGATTGGATTATCCACGCGTCCGCAGGTGGGCGATTAAGGAGATCTTCTTCCACTAAGGGAGTACTCTGCGTAATTCACCGCAGTTTGCGGGTTCAGGCCCTTATTGAAGAGATATCCCGAAAGCTTCTCTCCATTTGGGCTACGTTCCGCACCCTGCTGCATGGGTTCGGCAATGTACAGCGGGCCTTTGGGTACTATGGAAAGCCCCGAAGTGTTTGGAGCTAGGTACTCCGTCCTAATAAGTTTCACGGTTCCGCATTACCATAAGAAGGCTAATTTAAACCGAAGGTCGTCTAGTGTCCAGAAGCCATCGTTATTAAGACATTCACGCAGTACCATTCATCTCTTCAACATTTTTGTTTGCACTTCAGATTGCGGGTATTATCAATATATATTCGTTCTTTTACATAGGCTGGCATGTCAAAAGTTTAGGCTAGATAAACATGGAACAGTGCAGGATATACGAGGTGTGACAATTAAGTAATGAGACTGATTATATTGCCGCGATTGTGGTAACCCTGCGACCTGAAATTTCCTTTCCCTTCTCTCGGCATCCTTCCCCCCTCCATTGATATATTTGCCATCGCTCTTGCTTGTTTAGTTCGCCTGCTCTGTCGTGTTGAGTAAACGTGTGTTCGTGGTGCTCATCACGAAAATGGAAAAACGAAATCAAGAACAACGTGTCGCGATAAAATTTTGCGTCAAATTGGGCGAAACAGCTTCGGAAACGTACGAGCAAATATATCAATGGAGAGGGGAAGGATGCCGAGAGAAGGGAAAGGGAATTTCAAGGTGGCAGGGTAACAACAATCGCGGCAATATAATCAGTCTCATTACTTAATTGTCACACCTCGTATGCTAAGGCCACGTAGGTCGAACTTAGACAAACGATCCATTTGTGCCGTGTTCGAGTCATAGTTATAAACGCAGACACGAGACAAACTATCATTGGCCTCATGATGGTGGTCTATAATATACATTAAATGGCTGGGGCAGGCCCATTGAAGACTGCACATCCTGCTTATTAGATTGCCAATGTACTGCTTTCACTGAGCTTTAACATCTAATGCCCGCCACTCTGTTTGTCTAAAGCTTCGCCTGTAAAGCCAGTTCCGGTAATCCCAGCACTGATAATTTCCTGGTAAATGGTACCAGAACCGTTTTGACTTACACAGTCCATTGGCTAGCGCACCAACATAAAATAAAGAGTGACTTGCATGCGCTTTGACGTGGGGCTTACTTTTTCTCCAGTTGCCACGATGACAATATCGTTTTCTAAATTAGTCATAAGTTAATATTAATTTCTGGATCCAATCTCGTCATTTAAAGCAGATGTATCTTACGCCCTACTGACGTAAAATGCGGTTTTACGTCACAAATCTGCTTCCAGGGTTTATTTTAGCAACAATTCGAGGGTGAATTTTTGTACTTGTATCATCAAAAGGTTCCATAAATTACGAGAAACCATCGCTACATCAAAAACTCCCGAAACCCGAAACTGATTCTTCAAATGTTCTAATATAGCCTTATACAACAAAAATAGGAAATCGCAAAAAATCTAAGTTTCATTTAGTTTGTTCGATATTAGACCAAGTTTTCGTTCTTGTACCCCTTTCACAGCACAGTTTTCTTCTACCTGGCACTGAGTTCAAAATAATTTTCATAATTAGTCGCACATGCAACTTTCAGCCCTGACATTGAGCAAGCCTTAAATAATACGGAACACCTTGAAGTTCTCAGTAAAGCCAATTTCAACACTGCCACCGTGTATTTATAAACGAATCAGCCAGGAGTGAATTACAGACTAATTAAACTGCTACAAAACACCACAAAATTGGCATTTGTTCAAGAATTTTTAATTATCGGAGTATCGCCACAGGATCACCTTGAAAAATCCTTTTTTTCACTTTGGGAACATTTTTCTCGTCTGTGGCAGACCAAAAGCAGTGTTATCAAGGTAATACCCTTGAAAAGGAGCATATTGAGGTCCTATGTATGTTTGCGGAGTCGGTTTGCATGCAAGGGCCTCTGGGGTGCACTTGATTCGAATGCATACTCGTACATGTTATTAAGGACACATATATCACACTAAACAGCGGTGTAGCAGGTGCTTATTGCAGCCACATTAGGACCTGCTGCTTATCGTACCTGTACTTATCATACAATAAATCCCGAATAATTAATAGCAATTAACTTGACCATTTAGGGCACTGCACATATTGAAGTGGCTTTGTACTTTGTAGTGCACTTATGGTTCTTTGTTACTTTACAATGACTTATGTGTTGCGTGATATTTGTGTAGTAGAAATAATATTGGCTGGTATTTAAGGTAGTTAGTTTACAGTTTCAGTTTGGAGTTTTCTTCAACTTTTAATTAGAGTTATTCCTGCTGTTGCAGCGTTTATTGTTTTCGTAATAATACAATAAATTGTACTTACTGGCTTAGGGTACATTGTAAAAATATATGGTGGGGTGCATTAAAGATATTAAATGTACGACTGAAATGCAAATACACTACAGCACTTTAAGCATGTTTGTCATTGCTACTAGAATGAAAGTTCGCGTTATAAAGAGTAATGAAAAATTCGGTTTATTGCTTTAGAGCATAGTTTTAATTTAAAGACAAAGTCTCGCACGGTATCATTAGTGATTTTTCTTAAATTTAACCCATTAGCTGGTTGACCGTTTTTAAAATTTTCAACACTCTTGGGTATTTTTAGGCACCGTTGAGTCGGCGAACAACTGCACTCTTAGTCCAGGAGAGATAGCGGAAAAGCATTTAAAAATTGAAAAAATCTACCTAGGAGTTCAATGAATGTGTTTTAGATAAAACTAGTCCAGGGGTGCAGGTGGAAACAACTTAATAATAGTAGCGAAAACAGTTTTTTTTTAGCTTTTTGACGAACAAAATTTTGTTTTGGAAAATAAAATATAGTACATAATAGCGTTTAAAAAGAAGAAAAATATTAGTTTTGGACAACTGAAATCGGTCAACAGGTTTTAGCAAAAAAAATTAAGGAGGGGAAGAGGGCGGACGTTTGCTGGTCCGACCAGTAAAATACTCGAATTTTGTTTCCACATAAAAATTAAAAAGTTAAAATTGAACATCCACACCAAACATAAACAAATAAAATCAGTGAATTAAAAAAAAAAAAAAAAAAAAAAAAAAAAAAAAAAATCACAAAAAATCAAAAGAGAATAAAACAAACGATAGTAAAGGACCCCATCCACGATCAGTTTTCGGTGACACGCAAGAATGTAGAAGGTCCTTATCATGCATGCAGTCAATCCTCAGTTTAAAGGAAGAACCGCTAGTGAAAAGTTGGTGTTAAATATGAGTGATTCAGATTTCGCGTTATTAATAACTGGACTTTTATTAAATGTTTCTATAAGTTCCTCTATGTTATAATTGTCTGTTTTTATAGTCTTTACTTTTTACATTGCCTTTGCTCATTATGACTCCTTTAACTTTTATTCACGGAACTCGCCATTTTTTTATTTTGCAAACGACGAAATTCACAGTCGGAATGACGAAATTGTTGATAGCAACAGCATCCATCTACTATCCTTCATGCTGTCATTCAGTTAGCTTCGCCCACAGGATTTCAAATACTTTTGATTTCCGTCATGCATGCTTGTCCCTCCATGCTGCAAGCCCACGCGAGTAACGCGAAGGCTTCAGCACTCTTTGATAGTCACAAGACGCGACCGACGAACAGCACAAGTAAAAGCCCCCATACACAGTCAAATTGGATGTACAACCAGATTTTCATCAAACCCATATAATAAGCCCAACGTATTTTGATCGGCCGACTGGCCCACAATGACAGTTTTGGTTGTACAGAAAAGAGAAAAAACTCAACAAAATAATTTGGGAAGGGATGCGCGAATGCCGAATGAATAAAGTTAATTTATCTTTATATGAAGAAGCTTTACCGAGCTTTTAAATATTTTTAAGAGCTTTGCTGGGGTACATGCGCGGAATGTCACGACGTTTGAAAAGATCTATACGTCCACACGATACGGGCTTTTAAAAAGCTCGTACAGGCTTCAAATGAAAATAGTTTTTTCTTACTGTAGATTAATCAATATTCATTAATAAAGGAGCTCAACAAATATTTTTTTTTTTTAGATTAGTTCTTATTTTAGTATCCAAAGTAAATCTAATAATTCTAGAAATTATTCTCAATTCACGATTCAGAAATTTAAAAGCTCACGACAAATTATTTTTTCATCTACTTATACCAAAGATTGTTGCCTACAAAATACAATTTTCGAAAAGAAAAACAGTTTTTTAATGAATATAACGTAGAAAGGGTTAAGTTTTGGAAAAAATGACAACATGACTTTTTGTAGCCAATAGCGTTTTGTGTTGACTGATCAAAAATTTCGAAAATTCCAGTTTTTGAGTGAATTTTTGGCCAAAAAGTTATTTTCGAAAACTTTAGCTTTTTTGTAAGAACTAAAGTTGTAGAGAGTTTCATTGTCAACATTTAGGCCCGCACGGGGTTGTATGACCTATAGAAACCGGGATACAAGACCAACTCGGGTAAAACGCGATATCTCCGGCGGCCATGTTTTTTTGGGATTCCCAAATTGTTTTCTTAAAAAGTTACAAGGAAGCTGTGGACCAATTTTCAGCCATTTTGGAATTTTGTCCCCTTAAAATGATAAATTCCCCGGACTATGATTCTATTCAGAGATCAAGAACCAAGCGTTCGTTTTGAAGTTCTAAGTGAACTTATTTTTACCATAGATTTTAAAATTTTTTGGAATTTAAATTTCCTTTAAAGGGCCCCAATTATTTTTTAGCCCCAACTTTATGTGGCGGACCTGTACAAAGTGAGTATAACAGAGGTAACAGAGGTATAACAGAGCTTCTATTATGAGAGTGCATAACATGGGCGCTCGCTTTTTGAAGCAAGACTCTTGGGCATTATATGTACACTGTTCGGCTCTAAACTGACATATCTAGTTGGCACTACAACCTTGATATTTTTTAATTTTTTAATTTTGTTAGTTGAGACTGCTTCACAACTATGGATTTCCACTTAAAAGTTTTTTTTTTTTGGAATAGTTTCCCTATCCACGTTGAATCAGCCTCTGGTGGTGCGCCTCTGAGGAAGTAGGTTGAAACACCCCTGTCCATTTTGCCAGTGTTCGGTGTGTATGTCCTTTTATCCTTTTATGGCACGGATGTATTTACATATATTAGGCAGTAGGTTTAGATATTTTACTAGAAATTATTGAAGTAACCATTGTTTTATACGACTAGGATTGGCTAGTATAATTTTTTCTATGCCTTACTAAACTCTTTAGAAAACTCCCACGTAATGTTTCAAGGCAAAACAAACTGCTTAATTAATCGATATTTGTGTTTAGCATAGTAATTCCAAAAGACCACTGCATAACCTAGGTGATAAATTGGCGTTGGATTTTTAAGCAAGTTTTGTCTTTAATATTTTTTCATTATCCGTGCTTTTATTTATGCCGTTTGTAGAGACTCTTATTAATTAGCCATCTCACATATGAAAGATTCTGTGTCATACCAGTCATTTACATATTTCCAGCAATACACATTTATAGCCAAAACCCTTCTACTGTCCAGGTTTTACCACGAGCATTAGTGTTAAAAAGCCTTACCATAATGAACCTTAACCCTTTGTAATATTTCTCTATTTTTTATGCAATTATGCTTATCCACGTTGGCCTTTCTTTAATTTCAAATTCATAGAAGGTAAAATAATCTCACGGCATCCCTTTTGCGTAGAGTGGATTCTCATTGAAATTATTCTCAAATTTGGCCCACCGCAGGCTCAATAACTCTTTGGGGATTAAGCCTCCCGGAAATTTTATAGCTTTACATAAGCCGCAAGAACAAACGCCTAATGAAAATAGGATTCTGTCCCAAAGTCATTTCTCATCGTAGCCACAGCACCACCATCAACAAGCACCGGCTTATATTTGATCATGTGGTAGGAACTTACTGTTCATTGTATCTCAAGCCAAGCCAACCTATAGTACATAAAAGAAATCCCCAGGGAAAAGGAGATTTTGTAAGAGATACACTTGTATAAGTGATGCTCATAAACACAACTTAGTTTGCTCCAAGTGTGCCTTTATACGCACTGTGTATATCCTTGCAGTTCCTTTCTTGGCTGATGGAAATTGGTCGTGGAGATTTTTTGTGATTTAATCAATTAAAATCCCTTAGTTTAAGCCTTGTGGCATAATCAGCTAATCTCGAGAAGTATAAGGATCTAATTGGATTTCTTAAAAGGACTTTTTTTTATTATAACATTTCCCCCCTAGGAAGAGTCTTTACTGTGCCTTCAATTTCAAATCCATGCGCCTATCTCTTGCCTGTCGTAATATAAAGCATTTCCTTAAAATCATGACTGCAGGATCCCTCTCTCCAGCAATTTGTGCGGTTTGTACACTCCTCCTGTCGCTCGATTCCCTTTACACCACCGCATGTGGTATGTAGTGTAATATGTTTGGAAGAAAGGACTCTGTGGGGAATACACGCCCGTGAGGACCTAGGAGTCACACATTAGGTGCGTATTTCTACAATCCACGCAATTTTCGTTAGCGAACAGGATTCTACCACGGCCGCGTTTATCCTGAAGCATATGTATATACATATTTCTTGGGGGAATATTGGCGTTCTTATTGCTGTTGTAAATCGCATAAATAAGCACATTACATATACAAAAATATACAGCCTAATTTAAAGTAAAAAAAACACAAAATTGCTTTTGAATTCAAGCGGAGTCAAGGTTTCTAAGAAAAAATTAAAGGATAAAAGGGCGTTTTGCTGCTGGTATTGACACAGAAATATATTAAAAAATTTAAGGCAATCAAAATTATGAAAAGATCCCCTCAGGTGATTTTTTTAAATAATCTTTACAATTTTTATTGTGACTCTTACACACACGACCACCAGTACACCATTTTATCACAATACATGACTAGCACAATGCTGGGTGGTGCTTGCTTGCTATCAAGGTGCTTCATGTCCTTGCATAAGTCAATGTTTTTTTTTTTTTTCGAAAGATTTCTAATAACAAAAGTTCACATTGTTTGCGGGCTCAACAACAACACACCTGCATTGGGTATTCGTTCAGCGAGCAGCATCCGACATGTTGGCAGATAAGATACTACTGCCTGTCACAAACTAGAAAGAATAGCCTTTGGAGAACAAAAGGACGAAAAGTTTTTGTAAAAAGTAAACAAAAAAAGTTTTGTATTCTAGAGATGCCAGAGGTGTCAAAAATTTTTCATGTTTGTACTGAAGTCCTTCAGTTTTGGGAAATATTTTAAAAGAAAACTGAAGGAGGGAAATTTCATAATTTTCATAATTTAAGAAATTTCTGGAGAATTTAATTGAAAATTCTGTGGTGAAAGCTTTTATGTTTGTGAGTGGCTTTAGCAGGCTTCCCGCTTGCCGTACTCAAACATCGCGGCGAAGTGGTGAGACAGATTATTCGGAAGTAATTGATTTTGTAAATTTTGCCTAATTTCGCTCCTTTGAAGTTACTTAATTACTAATTTGTGGAATGTCATTGCAATACTTTCTAAAATCAAATATTTATCTTTGATTGATGATCAAGGTCTTTTAACTTCCCTTTCCAATACTACTTTGTGCCTTCACGAAATTGTCTGCCCAAACCACATTTTATTGTCTTTTTTAATAAGCACTTCTTGATTTCGTTGACTCCAAACATAGTTAGCACAAATTAATCCATTTTCTAAATAAATTATTTATTCCATTTCGAATGCAATTTCTTTGATCTTAAATTTATGGTCGAGCTATTTTGGGAAATTGCATTATTTTTATTGGCAAAACCTAGCCACCACTTATTATCCCAGTAATTGGCTTTCAATAATATAACGAATACAGCCATCTTAGCATCACTGACTCTCGGCCGTTGGATAGCTATTATGCTGCAAGAGAAGCTGAAGAGATTCATGCTGATATTGCAAGCTGTAAATTTACCAGAGGGTTATTTTTATTTTATTTTATTTATTTCTTTCTATTTTTACACTACACTATTAAGACATATGGGTCTTTTATTATGTATAGGCTATACACAAAAAGATAGCAGAAATAACATTAGAAGAAAAGAAAAAAATCAGTAATGAAAATAAAAATGAATACATAGTAAAAGAAAATTGATACAAATTTAATGTGAAGCAAAATACTTACATATATAAAATCGCTTTAAAATTTTTACTGCTGCTGCTTCGTCGTACATCTAATGGTAAGGAGTTCCACAACCTAATAGCACGAACAAAGAACTGTTTTTCGGAAATGCTGTACTTAATGACAGGCACAATTAGAGTTAACGCTCTTGTGGAGTTCGCAAAATTAATTCTATCATAAAGGTACTTTGGTTGCTTTAATAAAATAATTTTATTTAGGAACCAGACAGTACGAAAATCAAAATATGAGGATAGCGTACATCCAAACACAGATCTGACGTATACTGAGACATGGTCGAAACGCCTAATATTGTACACATAACGAACGCAGGAATTAAACGCAACATTAAGCTTATTAAAGATAACAGACCCAGCCTTACAAAACAATTCACATCCATATGTCAGCATTGGAACAATAAGTGTTTTCACTAGCAAGAGTTTAGTATTCCGAGGAGTAAAGTAAACAGAGACAGATAGTTTTCGCAGAACAGCATATACCTTGCTAACAAGAGAACTAATGTGATTACCCCAAGATAGGGTATTATCAAAAATTATACCCAGGTTTTTTACAAAATTTTTATAGGGCAAGACAGCGCCGTTAAGGATTACCCTAGGAAATTCGCTGCTGTCAATACCTGACCTGGATATAACAATTACATTAGACTTGTTTGCGTTGAGCCTGAGCTTGTTATATCTCGTCCATTCATATATAAAATGTAGATCTTCGTTGATTCTGGCTACCGCATCCTCGATTAAACCAATTGGTCTAGATATATATAATTGCGTATCGTCAGCATATAAATGAAATTTGCAGCTCTTAATAATAGCCGGAAGGTCATTAATAAACATTGCGAAGAAAAGAGGCCCCAGGATTGACCCTTGAGGTACGCCACAAATACACTTAGATGGGGTTGAAAAACAATTATTACAGAAAACGTATTGTTCCCTATCCTCCAAATATGACTGCACAAGTCTAAGAGTGCTGCCAGCAAAATGAAATTTGAGGCCAAGTTTTTCTAACAATAGCTTATGGTTTGCCGTGTCAAATGCTTTTGAAAAATCCAAAAGTACTAGTACAGTAACCATGTCACTCACCATGGCTTTACGGATGTCATCTGAGATATTCAGTAATGCCGTCACACTGCTATGTTGAGGGCGGAAACCAGATTGAAAATCAGACAAAAGTTTACGGTCATTAATATATTTAAATGTTTGATGATTAAATAGTTTTTTAAGTGTTTGCTGAGGAAAGGAAGGATGGATATTGGACGGTATTCAGCGCAATTAGAGGGACCACTTTTCGGAATAGGAATAACTTTTGCTCTTTTCCAGCTAGATGGGTATACAGACGTTAAAATAATTGTATTCAAAATGTGTGTAACAGGAGAAAGGATAAGCGGAAGAATTAATTCAATAAATTTCGGATGTAAGTTGTCCAAACCTACAGCATTTGATTTAATAGACAAGATAGCACTACCAACATCTTCTATACTAAAAGAAGATATAGTAAACCCAGTTGAGGAAAAACTACCAAGAAAATCATTACTAATTTTTTCATGGTTATCGGAGAGGAATACTTCAGAGAACTTATCATTTTAGAACTTTAGGATCTTCTGCAACTATATGCGATTTGGTTTTTCCGAGGCCACAGGTATTCAGATTTCTCCACAGTGCTTTTGTCGGCAGAGAAGAATTAAATTTAAAGCTATAATATCTTCTTTTGGAGCGCCGAATAAGAAAAGAAGTTCGATTACGTAAGTGGCGATATTCCTCCCACAGCTCTGGTGTTCTAAAGCGTTTCCACCTACGGTAGGCAATATCTCGTGCAGACATTAATGCACCCACACTAGTGGTGAGCCATGGGCAACTAGAAACCGTTATTCGACGCATTTTTAGTGGTACATATTTTTCGAAGAGATAGGACACTAGACCTTCAAAGTAAAGTAGTTGTTCGTTAACGGATGTCATGGAGTATACTTGATCCCAATGTAATAATGATCCTTCTGAGAAGATTTCATCTAGACGAATGCTTTTGAAGTCCCTATATGAAAAGAAACTCTCTGTGTTGTCCACTTCTATATTATACGAAACGAATACAAGGTCATGTCTAGAGAAAGCTGGTACTGCGATTTGGTTGTTAAAAGACACCTAGTTAGTATCATCCCCAATTAGAAGATACAAAAGAGTTGAAGATGTACTAGTAAAATGAGTTGGATGACCGTTAACAACAGAAAGACCATAAATGCTTAAAATGTCCAGCGGGCTCTCAGCACAACTTTTTTGGGCAATTAAGTCGGAATTGAAATCCCCACCAATCAGAATGTGAGCATATGAGTGGCAAAGCTCAACAAGAAGAAGATTAAGAGGAGACCAATCAGAAATATTTGGAGGTTTGTAAATTTTACCATTTGTAGGGTTAGTAGAGGAGGTACCTCAGAGGCAGGGCCGTCATAAGTAATTCGACGCTCGTGGGATACTAAAAATAATGCGCCTCTTTTCATAAGAAATTACACGGGATGTTTAGTGGAGGGAAAAAGTATGTATGTAGTAACTAAGTTCCCTATATCAAATGATTGGAAAACTAGACCAAGTTTCTGGGACAAGCCGATGTCTCTGTGTTGCGTATTGTTGTTTACTGTGATGGATATAAACTGCAGGGCGCTGTTGGAGCACTTTTAAATTTTGTTCCAAGTTTCGTTATGAGGTAAATGAACGAAATGAGAGCAAAATATCTTGGGGCGAGAGATTTTGTTATGTTATGCGAGTTGTTATGGTGCAATTGTAAATTTTGTGCCCCTGAATGAAGAATATAGGGAAATATTTTTATTTGATTTCAAACTTTGTGATTAATTAGTTAAAATTAATGATAATTATTAAATAAGTAATGCGTTTTTAAAATGTGTTATTTATATGTTATTAGAATTAATTTCCTTATTGTTTTTTTTTTTTTTTTTTATAAGAAACTTCAAATATTTTTCTGTGCTTATCTTCAAGGTGTGAGTTACGTAAGTTTTTAGATAATTTTAAATTTGTAGTTGAAGAAAGTTAGGTAAATACTCAAAATATTTCCCGGTTACGATAGATCCAAGGTAGTACAGTAATGGTAAATAACTATAACTGTGGTAAATTAGTTAATAGATTTTGGTTGGTTTATTAAATTTAAAAAAACTCCATCTTTTGTTCTTATTTTCTTGTAATCTTTTTCAAAACTAAAGGAAACTAAAGTTCACTTTGCTGTTCGGCATATACTGATTGGGAAGACGCGATCTTGACTTTTTTACAAAAATGTCATATTGCATTATCACGCGAACTATGTATATGGGCAAAATTTGGGGCGGATAGGTTACATGAAAGTGGGTGAAAATCAAGTTGCAAGAGGCGTAGAACGTAAAAAATGTGAAACAGCGTACTAATTAATTAATTAAAAAAAAACTAATTCAAATTTCAAAAAACGAAAACTTTCTTCCACCTGTTGGGTATCCATGCATCCACATAAAAATCAGATCTCTATATCTTCTAGTTTGGCTACAACACGTGACGGTATGCACGAGCAAACACACAGGCAGACACTTTCTTTTATTAATATAGAAGGTAAGAAAATCTAATCAGTTTAAGGTGCTTGTAGCTCTTTGTCGAATTCTTTTCATTTAAACAAAAAAGGGCTCGACCGAATGTTATGAAATTTTGTTCAAAGCATGTTTTCTTTAATAGTCTTCGATCGGCTCCTCAAAGAAGTTTAATTTTAGCTTAAGCTTAAGCTATATCGTGCAGGAACTATAATCATGTCCGTCGCTGGAACATAGAAACTGCTCGAGCGGTTCGCCTTATATCGTGCAGGTAAAAAAATCACATACGCAGTTTAAACAAAGAGACGGCTCGACCGAATGTTATGAAAATCTTTTCAGATTATAATTTCGCTAATACGCTCCAATCGCTACGAACGAAGTCAGTATCATTGTTGGTTCGCACGATATCATGTATGTAGTTAAAAAAAAACACTTACGTCGATTAAACAAAAACCGGACCGACCAAATTTTATGACAATTTTTTCACATCACATTTCCGTTAATGCGTTTCGAACGACACCTCAACGAAGTCGATATCTTTTTGGGCTCACGCGGTATCGTGCAGAAAAAGTGACTAAACGCGGACACACACAAACATACCTCTTTTCATGCTTAAAATGCTATCGAGACCATGAAAAGTGAAAATACGTTGAAAATTTTGATTTCGATTTTCGTACCGATTACGATAACTTTCCTATAAGGGGTGGTCCATAAATTAGGTGAGGCAATTTTTCGACCCTCCCTCCACTTGGTGAGATGTCGTGAAATTTGGCTCGACCCCGTTTTTGTAGTTCGTTTCCATATATTTTTTAACTACGACATTTTGTGTGAAGTACGAAGCTACTGAGTTTCTAAAACGGCTCCGTAATTTTAAATTGTCGTAGTTGATGTTTACGTTTGTCAGCTGTTTTGAATTATTTAATTGAATTTAATTGCTATGAATTTAAAAAATGGCTAGCGAAACATTGAGAACAGCTTTATCGATTAATAGTTCCAATAATTTTTGTTTTTCACTTTTTCTGGGCATTTTCTCAAAAACCAATCTATTTTAAAGATAAAAATGACACCTTCAATATAACGAAATAAAAAAAATGACCTACGAAAAATATTCGATGTAGTCGTTCATGTCAATTGAACTACGAAACTACAAACATTTGCAAAGTGAAATGAATACCCTTACTGTTTACAAATATTTTATATTTTGAAAATCGTACCCAGAAAGACCCCTTAACTTTAAGCGCTGCTGTGGGGGTGGCTTCCGCTTCACCTGTAGGATTCATTTTGGTCTCAAAAAATAGTTTACAGTCCGTCTGAAATTGAAAATACATCCTGTATATGCAAAGTGAAGAGTACGAAAATGCCGTACGTACGCTGAAACAAAACATT
>OX465281.1:53733540-53803886 GCA_949987705.1 Thereva unica | reverse complement strand
CAGGAAGTTACACGAGATTTTTGCTTCGAGATTTTCATATAATTTCTGCTCAAAAAGTGAAACATGAGAGGTAAATGTAAAAATGTCAGAAGAAAAATCCAACAAAGTGAGAGAAAATCTCTCATTCAACTGTGGCTCTCAAATTTTAACATGAGAAGTAAATACAGAATTGAGCAGTAGAATGAGCGAGACGAAACACAAAATAGTTTCATTTTCACGACGCTGGAGCACTTTTTGAAAATTTTGTAAAATGCACCATTTCAACTCACACAAAGAAAAAAATTGTTCCGATGCCTCTGTGTTGCGTATTGTTGTTTACTGTGATTGATATAAACTGCAGGGCGCTGTTGGAGCACTTTGTGTGCAATTTTAAATTTTGTGCCCCTGAATGAAGAATATATGAGTGAAATATTTTTATTTAATTTCAAACTTTGAGTGATACAAGTGATTAATTAGTTAAAATTAATGATCATTATTAAATAAGTAATGCGTTTTTAAAATGTGTTATTTATATTTATATGTTATTACAATTAATTTCCTTATTGTTTTTTTTTTGTATTTATAAGAAACTTAAAATATTTTTCTGTGCTTATCTTCAAGGTGTGAGTTACGTAAGTTTTTAGATAATTTTAATAAAAAGTAGTCTGATGTAGTTGAAGAAAGTTAGGTAAATACTCAAAATATTTCCCTGCTACGATAGATCCTAGGTAGTACAGTAATGGTAAATAACTGTGGTAAATTAGTTAATAGATTTTGGTTGGTTTATTAAATTTAAAACAACTCCATCATTTGTTCTTGTTTTCTTGTAATCTTTTTCAAAACTAAAGGAAACTAAAGTTCACTTTGCTGTTCGGGATATACTGATTGGGAAGACGCGATCTTGACTATTTTACAAAAATCTCATATTGCATTATCACGCGAACTATGCAGGTATATGGGCAAAATTTAGGGCTGATATTACATGAAAGTGGGTAAAATCAAGTTGCAAGAGGCGTAGAACGTAAAAAATGTGAAACAGCGTACTAATTAATTAATTAAAAAAAAACTAATTCAAATTCGAAAACGAAAACTTTCTTCCACCTGTTGGGTAACCATGCATCCACAAAAAAAATCAGATCTCTATATCTTCTAGTTTGGCTACAATGCGTGACGGTATGCACAAGCAAAAACACAGGCAGACACTTTCTTTTATTAATATAGAAGGTAAGAAAATGTAATCAGTTAAGGTGCTTGTAGCTCTTTGTCGAATTCTTTTCATTTAAACAAAAAACGGCTCGACCGAATGTTATGAAATTTTGTTCAGAGCATGTTTTCTTTAATAGTCTTCGATCGGCTCCTCAAAGAAGTTTAATTTTAGTTAAGCTTAAGCCATATCGTGCAGGAACTATAATCATGTCCGTCGCTGGAACATATAAACTGCTCGAGCGGTTCGCCTGATATCGTGCAGGTAAAAAAATCACATACGCAGTTTAAACAAAGAGACCGCTCGACCGAATGTTATGAAAATCTATTCAGATTATAATTTCGCTAATACGCTACAATCGCTACGAACGAAGTCAATATCATTGTTGGTTCGCACGATATCATATAGTTAAAAAAATCACTTACGTCGATTAAACAAAAACCGGACCGATCAATTTTTATGAAAATCTTTTCAGATCACATTTCCGTTAATGCGTTTCGAACGACACCTCAACGAAGTCGATATATTTTTGGGTTCACGCGGTATCGTGCAGAAAAAGTGACTAAATACGTACGCGGACACACACAAACATACCTCTTTTCAAATTTATGCTTAAAATGCTATCGAGACCATGAAAAGTGAAAATACGTTGAAAATTTTGATTTCGATTTTCGTACCGATTACGATAACTTTCCTATAAGGCGTCGTCCATAAATTAGGTGAGGCAATTTTTCGACCCTTCCTCCACTTAGTGAGATGTCGTGAGATTTGGCTCGACCCCGACTTTTCTTCCTAGTATCACGTGAGATTATAATATTTGAACCTCAATAAATATACCTATAAATTTTCAAAACGATATCTCTATTCTTTCTATGAAAAAAACAATAAGGGTATTCATTTCACTTTGTAAATTCTTCGTATTTGTCGTACTTGTCGTACTTCGTAGTTGTTCGTAGTTTTTTGTAGTTCATTTCCATATATTTTTTAACTACGACATTTTGTGTGAAGTACGAAGCTACTGAGTTTCTAAAACAGTTCCGTAATTTTAAATTGTCGTAGTTGATGTTGACGTTTGTCAGCTGTTTCGAATTATTTAATTGAATTTAATTGCTATGAATTAAAAAAATGGCTAGAGAAACATTGAGAACAGCTTTATCGATTGATAGTTCCAATAATTTTTGTTTTTCACTTTTTCTGGGTATTTTCTCAAAAATCAACCTATTTTAAAGATAAAAATGACACCTTTAAAATTACGAAATAAAAAAAATGACCTACGAAAATATTCGATGTAGTCGTTCATGTCAATTGAACTATGAAACTACAAAACTACAAACATTTGAAAAGTGAAATGTTACTGTTTACAAATATTTTATATTTTGAAAATCGTAACCAGAAAGACCCCTTAACTTTAAGTACTGCTGTGGCTGCTTCCGCTTCACCTGTAGGATTCACTTTGGTCTCAAAAATAGTTTACAGTCCGTCTGAAATTGAAAATACTTCCTGTATATGCAAAGTGAAAAGTACGACAATGCCGTACGTACGCTGAAACAAAACATTCTTAATCAACAATAAGCACAACATTAAGAACAAACAATAACCTGAAAGCTACAACTTCGTGGAAGTTCATTGTACGAAAAAAATTCTGTAAATGGCACTATCTTGTTATCCAGGTACAAATTAATCCCTATTCTTACTAATTCGAAGGAGGATTACGAATTCAGCTAATTAAGGTGCAGAGCCTCTGGCTTAAAAGGCTAATTATAACTTTAAGTGGAAAGTTTACATTACTTGTTTAATGCCATACGTTCGGCCATCTTCGTCCTTCACTGAATCGATAATATGAAAAGTTTGTTTCATGGCTTAATTGTGTCATCACAGAAATTGTTTACTTTCTTCCTTGTGTACACAATGCTGCAACTGCATTAATTTATGCCATTTACTAAGTTTACAGAAGCATGTAAATTCAGTTTTGCAGTTAAATATTACAGCACAATCATTTCATCATTATTGCACGAATATTGGAAGAGAAAATTGTTTGTTTTGAAAATAGGCCTGAAACCCTTAAAAAGTATGTAAATAAGAGAGTAATTGGCAACGTCGAAATAACTCGATCAATTAAATATTATTCGAAAACTTATGATATAAGAACATTATAGGCAATAATCAAACCAAAATTATCCTCAGAGTACCCAAATGCTCCCATCCGGAAACTTTATGTTAATTTGTTTTTGCGTTATGCAAAGTTGTGAAAAATATCATATCTTAAACAAAGTTTATCGTTGATTGGCAGAAAAAATCTTTAAAACTTTAAAAGAAAATATACTAAATGGTATTCATCACGACTTAAAACATTAAATGAATTCACTCTAATTCAGTCGTGTTGATATTTTCAATATTTGTACATTTTGCAGAACATTTACATATTTTACAACATACCAAATTAAATCTTCGGCACGGACACAATTGTACAAACATGTATGTCACTGCAACCACAAATATACTACTGCAGATTTTGCAAACTGATCGGTCAGTCAAAACAGACTGGTATCATTTGGCCTTTATACAGATCCAATCCATGTTCGGTGGGTTTACGGCTAGTTATATTATATACTAGCAAAAACCCGCGTGCCTTGCAACGGCTTGTAATAAAACAAAATTATAAGTGCATAGTCAGGGAGGTATAATGAAACAAATATGAAAAACATGATTAGGTTCCCAACCACTTTTTTTAAAATTCCAAGTTATTCATCACCTATCGGAAAACTTTTGTACTTCGTGCACAACAGATTCTTAGCCAATTATATTCAGAATATATCTTGTGCTCGTAAATTTGGACCTTCCCAAATAATTGGAACCCTGAACTTGTCCCATGGCGAACATGGCTTGAGACTAAGATTGCAATGATTAAGACGACACTACTGATTTGATCCTGAAAAGGGCAGTTGCTGCTTCCCGTTTGCGTGTTTCGTCGTTTCGGGTCATACCGCCCGCACGGCACTGGTTAGCAATTCACTGTAACGCTTATTTATAAACGATGTCCGATGTTTCACTTGTAAGTATTACAACGTTTGCGCCATTACTGAGTTGAGTCGACTTAGTTGAGTCGATATTTTCCAAATCATCATAAATGTCGCTCATTAAAATTTTCCCGTCTATTACGAACTTTCAAACAACAGCCAGCAGCTCACTGTCACGATTCTCATTAATCTCAGAACGTTTTCTATATCCTATGTTGAGGAGAATAGTACTGAAATCTGAGTTTTCCGATGGCGCTCTCATCTTTTGCTTTAAATGACGTTCTCCAATCTGTCCCTAAATGAGTGATCATTTCAGACGTGCATCAATACCATCGCCCGCCTACCGCATATCGCCCGAAATCTATACCAATAAAATAGTTACTCCCCAAAATAATTGGTTTTTACATCTTAAATTTCGTGGTGTTCTGGTAATAGATACTTTATTTGCCATGGTGTATTCATCCACGCAGGATTTTAGATTTTCTCCACGCAGGACTTTCCAAATGATCTTCTTCGATCGGTATATTAAACTTAGAATGAGCTGTTTTTCCTGATGTGAATAAAGTTGCAGCACACTCTGCTAGTGTCCTGATCTCATAATGGTCAAACAACCTACATTTCAAAATCTAAAAAATCGTGAGACTTTAACAATATTCTTATTTTATTAACACTGGAACTTTTCGCTAGTGCCCTATATATTATATATATACTGGCTATACAAAGTTTACGTTCAACATTATTTTTTACTTTTTAGTTCATTTTTAAATAAGAGCAATTTTTTAAACTATAGTTTTTGTTTTCTACCTTTTAGTCTATCATATGTCTTGCGTTATTTTATGGTGACCGATATTTAAAATGAGGTCACCCAGCTTACTGAACTATACTCATCAAACACTTTTATTTGGTATCTATACCAAGAGGGTTGTAAAAAAGGTAGTCCGCCATTTTGTGTTGGCTGCCATTTTGAATGTGGAATTAATTAATTATGCCACCCAGCTAATAGTATTCTACTTGTAATATCCTTTCATTTGATACCCATACCGATCGCGATGTAAATAAAAAAGTAATCCGACATTTTGTCTTGGCCGCCATTTTGAATTTGGAATGACACCAAATATAAAATTATATTATACAAATCATTCTCTCAAATCAAATGGTAGTAACGGCCTCAGGGACCTTTGGTGGTGCCGGTACACCAAAGGGACAAGTCCTGAGAAACGCCATCTGCGACCCATGGTCTTCACGACCTAAGTCCTTCCAATATGCTACCGAATCCTACCTCCACCTCCACGAAGATGTTGACTTTACATCGGGTGTTCCCTGGATGCTCTTGTATATACAAGAGTAACTGACGGAGGAGGGTGAAAGGCGAGTGTTTTGCGCCTCAAAACGAAGCAAATACCGGACTGGTCCTCCAGGTTGGGGGTTGGGCGGCAGGCTGACAACCTTCCACCGTAAAAACCCACCCGTCACGAGTCCTCAAGGCAGGCCTCGGACAGGACGGACTCAACGGCAACGACCCAGGTAACGAAATATGGAATTTGACATTGGAACTTGGAACGTCAGAACGCTCAACAGGACGGGCGCTCTGCGTTCGCTTTTATTATTATTGGAAAAATACGGCATAGCAATCACCGCTCTACAGGAAACCAAATGGACAGTGGCATAATGGATCTCAAAACCCACACGATACTCTCCAGTGGTTCATCGAATGGAAGAAGAGAGTTCGGAGTTGACTTCATAGTCGAAAAGAAAATGAAATCACTGATTCTGGACTTCAAGCCAGTAAATAATAGGATATGTACGCTTCGGATTAAAACAAGACTACATAACATTAGTCTCATAAACGTCCATGCGCCCACAGAAGACAAGACGGATGAGGAGAAAGAGGAATTCTACCAGGAGCTAACAAAAGTCATCAGATTAATACCGTCAAACGATATTAAAATGGTGCTTGCAGACATGAACGCCAAAGTAGGAAAAGAAGAGGAATTCCTAGGAGTCATAGGAAAGCACAGCCTACATAACGTTACCAATGACAATGGTAGTCGATTGATCGATCTCGCTAGCTCGAACTCAATGGTAGTAAGTTCAACAATGTTTCCACATAAAAATATTCATAAGATGACGTGGCAGTCACCAGACAGGGTTACATATAATCAAATAGACCACGTCCTAATTGAGAGAAGAGGGGCCACGAGTATACTGGATGTGAGAACTATGAGGGGAGCGTGCTGTGGCTCGGACCACTATCTTGTCAAAGTGAAATTTAGAGCCCGGATAACGACCAAAACTCAAAGAGGGCAAACACAGCTAAGGTACGATATAGACAAGCTGAAACTTGAAGAAAGAAGAGAGGCCTATCAGAATGCTATCGTACAAAACCTGAGAGAAGGAGTAGGAGAAGAGCCTGACATTAACAACAAATGGGAAAAGCTGAAAAACAGCGTAAAGGAGGCAGCTGAAGACGCCCTAGGCTGGGCCCCCAGACAGACTAGAATTGACTGGTTTGATCGGGATTGCAGAGCTGCAATAGAAGAACGAAACCAGAGCCACCGGGAGTACATCGCAAGGCCCACAAGAGCAAGGATGGAAGTCTTTAAGCTAAAAAGAAGAACTGCAGACAAGCTGTGCAGAAAGAAAAAGAGAGAGTATCTAAACAGGAGGATCCTACAGATACAGGAAGACTTCAGCGAAGGTAGAACTAGGCAAGCCTACAAAGGAACACGCCAGATCAGTAATAAGTTTCAGCCAAGAACGGATATTTGTAGAGACATGGATGGGAACCTATTAGCAGACCCGGATAGGGTAAAGGAAAGATGGAGACAATATTTTCAAAACTTATTGAATCCAACCCAAAGAATAAACGAAGACTCACAGGCGGAAGCAATGGTAATACCTCAAGATAGTATCCCAATAGAACCACCAACACTGGATGAGGTACGGGAAGCTGTGAAAAGGCAAAAAAGCAGCAAATCCCCAGGCATCGATGGAATCGCAGCTGAGCTACTAAAGGAAGTAGGGCCGCAACTCTTAAGGAACTTACACGAACTCATATGTAACGTCTGGGAGGAAGAAGTTATACCAGATGACTGGAAGAAAGCGATTATATGTCCAATCTACAAGAAAGGAAATAAATTAACCTGTAAAAACTACAGAGGCATCTCACTCCTCAGCACCGGCTACAAAACCTTCACAATCCTTGTGAAACAAAAACTAGAACCTATAGCGGAAGGCCTTATAGGAGAATATCAAGCTGGTTTTAGGACAAACAGGTCAACATCGGACCAACTGCTGACCTTAAAACAAATTCTGGAGAAAACCTGGGAAAGGAATATAGATATATACCAGACATTTGTCGACTTTCAACAGGCATATGACTCGATAAACAGAGAGAGGCTGTACAGGATCCTATTGGAATTAGGAGTCCCCTCCAAGCTGGTACGACTGATAAAATGCGCAACGAATAGCTCCCTGGCGAAAGTAAGGATTCAAAATGCAATAACAGAAGAGTTCAAAGTGCGACAAGGTCTTAGACAAGGAGATGGACTAGCCCCCATGCTTTTCAACCTGGCGCTAGAATGGGTGATAAGAAAAACATCAGTACGGAGAAATGCGTCCATAGCAACGCAGTCTGTACAATTACTTGGATATGCGGATGACGTGAACATCGTGGGAAGGTCCTTCTTGGCAGCAAAAGAAGTCTATGTCGAATTAAAAGAGGCGGCCAAGGACATAGGGCTGAACATCAATGAAGAAAAAACGAAGGTGATGCAACAATCCAGAGCTGGAAGATTTAGAACGGGAAGAAATATAACTATCGACGAACATAATCTAGACAGTCACCTTGGGTCTACAATTACAAAAAGAAACGATGAAAAGGAAGAAGTAACTAGACGAATACTACTGGCTAATAGAGCTTTTTATGCCCAAAAACAAATATTGCACTCAAGATTTGTGCACAGAAAAACGAAACTCTAACTCTACAAAACAGTAATACGGCCAGTACTGTGCTATGGCAGCGAGACTTGGACTATGACCCAGGAGATAGAGGAACAAGTCAACAGGTTTGAGAGGAAGGTGCTCAGATGCATAAGAGGCCCAACGAGAGAGGATGGGATATGGCGAAGGAGATACAACAACGAGTTGTATGAAATTTTTGACGACCCAGAACTCTCAACGTTTATAAAAATCAACAGACTAAGACTAGCCGGCCACGTAATCAGGATGAATGATAACCGTATCCCAAAACGGCTTATGGTGGCCGAAATTCCAGGAAACAGACCAGTAGGTAGACCCAGGAGAAGATGGATGGACTCTGTGACGGCTGACGCAGAGACAATGCTGAACATTCGGAACTGGAGAACTGCTGCAAGGAACCGTCAGACTTGGAGAAATGCCCTAGAGGAGGCCAAGGCTCGATTTGGGCTGTAGCGCCATTGGATGGATGGAGATTATACCAAATAAAAGCATCGTTTCAAATCTTGTGCAAACGCAACTAAAGACGGTGGCAATTTTTCTGTTGTTTGCCAAATGCCAGTTCCAATTGCATAGCATTTAAATCACTATGTTTATCGAAATTCTAAAGATCTTATAAGACCCTTTGCCTTAGGGGGCACTACCACTTTAAACAGAGCGGACCTAAGGCTGCTGGTGGGCTATCTGACTGGCCATGTAAGACTACGGTATCATCTCCACAACCTAGGGCTGTCTCAAGAGACAGAATGCCGACTCTGTATGGAAGACGACGAGACTGCCACACATATTCTTTGTGAATGCCCTGCTCTGATCTGGCTTAGAAAAAAGAAGTTTATCAGAGAGTTTTGGAGTCCTGCTCAAGTCCGGTCTTCGTCAATCAAAGACCTTCTTGCCTTCATCCGGAAGGCTGATAGTCTATTCCGCTGGTGGGGTACGTACACAATAGGCCTAACTTGGCCGCAGAGTTCACCATGTGGGTTCACTCATTAAAAAAGGCACAAGGTTTACAACTTATTTCTATAATTTCCGCCACAGTTACTTAAGGTTTGATTATTGCAAAAGAAAGAGTTATCACCAAGTTTCCAATTGAGTCAAAAAAACAAGGGTGTATTACAGGCCTAAAATATTTCAGTAGGCGGAGCAAAATAATTTCAATGCAGGCAAAACTTTATACGTTCGATTTTCCGATCACTATCAACATCCCTTGATTGACGAAGAAGTCAGTCAGGCTAGTAAAGTTTTCGGAGGCCGTTTTAATTGATCTGGACAGTGGTACGAATATATTTGCATTGCTTCGTCTTCCAATGGCGCTACAACCCAACTCGAGCCCAGTATTCTTTTCCTCTTCTCTGGCTGCTCTTTATTCTCTGAGTAGCATTCCTTAACTGCCCTGACTTACCTGCCTACTATGTTGATGTCGTCAGCATTCCCGATCGTCTGAGCGGATTTGTTTATCAGCGTGAAGTTTTGTCTTTCTCTTTCTGATGACTTCTTCCAAGGGTAGGTTGAATAGCATAGACGCGAGTCCGTCGCCCTGTTTGAGCCCTTAATTAACTTGAAAAGCATCTGGAAGAGTGTTCTGAGCTCTGACTCGGGCATTTGTGCCGAAGTGAGTTAATTGTATCAGACGTACTAGTTTATCTGGTACACCTAATTCGAATAGGGTCTGAAGTATCTTCCTTTTCTGGATGGAGTCATATACCTGCTAGAAGTCTACATAGATCTGGTATACCTTATCATTACATGGCTTGCCATAAAGATAATGCAGCATTTTCTGCGACAATATGCCCTTTTTCCAGCTTTTAGATAGAGCTTCCTGCTCCCATATTTGAGCAGTTACTTCATGAATGCCTACATACTTTTACTTTATGCTCCTTTAATCCCTCATGGGACATAGGGCAGAAACAGTTGCCCTTCAACGGACTCTGTTTTGCGCGATAGCTCTTTCCTCCGAGCTGGATCTCCCAGCCTCGGCCTCTGCTCATCACTGCAAGACTTTAGGCATTTTTAGTGATGAGCAAATTCTGATGTTGTAGTCTTATTTTGTCCTGTCTTGTCTTGTTCTTACTTTGGTCTTGCTAAATGTACAATAACAAGAAGAACTGCAAGGATAGTCTTGCTCATCACTAGTAGCTACCTTGAGTTTTTCAGAATCTTAATCTGCGTCTAGCTATGCGTTACATGTACAACTACTTATGTTATTTAAAAGGGATCTGATTATAATTCTGTTGCTCCGGCGTAACTATCAAATACAATTGTTTTACTGAATTTGTTAATTTTAACGATTGCAAAGCACTTCTATGATGTAATTTCAGTTATGGAAGCAATTTTATAACTAATAGAGAATGGTTTATTCTTTCGTACAAATGTCCATATCCATAGGGTAACGCTAACACGCATACATAAATTTATATAAAAATATTAGCAAGTTAAAATATGCAGTAGAAAATTTATACAAAGCGATTGCCTGCATAAAGGAAGACTGTATATCACACACGATTTACCGATAGCTTAAAAATTCACAAAATGCATCATAAATATTAAACAGCGCTTCCACACAAACCAATTCGGATCAATTCTATACTGGACCACACCTAGCAAATTCACGCATACACATACCGATGAAAATCTTTCTATTTCGAAATCTATTTTTAAATACAAGCATTTCAAGCATTTTTATAACGTGCTGTCAATACAAAACGTTTGATTTTTACTTTTATTCAGACAACACAATTGGATAATATGAAATTCTAAAATCTCCAATTTTTTCAACCAGCTCACGGTTCAAATTCATCCTAGATAAATAAAAAGTTGAAATCCCGAGGAGAGCCTCTAGAATAAAGCTTACTCAACTGAACATCCTCGTTCTGTATCCTTTGTATTGACCCACATTATTGAATTCTTAAGCGATATTGAAATTTTCGTGCAGAAAAAGAACTCTGATAAAAAAGTAGCATGTTGAAAAGATCAAGGTATTCTATGCAGTATTTACTGACAAATATTTCCATTACACAAAAATTCTTCCTTTTACTTCTGTTAAGCCCTGCCTAAAAAAAGAAAAGCGAAGGAAAAATTGAAGATGGAAAACTTCGCCCTGCCATATCCAGAAACGCTGAAGAGGTTTTGTCTCGTACTCCGAAAGTAATTTAATGCCTTTCCCTACATAGATTTTAGACCTGTTTGCACAGAGCCTGTTCCTTTCGATGTAATACTATTGGCAGGAAACTTTTCCGAGGCTATGTGCGAAGTTTTTCCTTTTCGTCCTTTGGTGTTGGGGCTTGAAGAGGAGACGTATGTTACGCCTAAGCGCAAAAGTGATTTTCATAATTTTCAAAGCTGCACAGATATTTTTTCGCAGCGTTTCCCGCTTAGGTGGAATCCATTTAAACTGTTTTTAATGCATTCATATCCACATTTGCAGCTCCGAGGGGATTTAATTGGAATTCATGCTCACTTTGAAGCATGCTGGAATTTAAACTTCAAGCTCGAAATGCTTAAAGGGAGCCGCACACAATTGCATCATAATATTCCCAGATTTTAAACTACAAAAGGAACAATATTTTAGAAAGGAAACTGACGTGGCTGCACACCCTTCTATTTCTTTTGAGAATAAACTTTGACTGGTTCTGTGGTTCCTTGCTTGGTTGGTTTGGTTTGCTCACACCACTTTAATTTCTATAAATAGCTACAAGAACAGGTGAATTTATACCTAACCCTTTTGCAAACGAGTGCAATGTGCAAAGTATCAAAGTGCACTTATGAAGTTGATTCTTTGAGGAGTAGTGTGTCACTTTTGTTGTCCATTTCACTGTTGTTCTGCGTGGCATGCATTTCGTTTTTTAAGGAACTACAGAAAAGAATCATAGAAGTGCTTATAGTTATAAAACTGGAAGTTGGCAATTGTTTAGAGGTTAAGAGTGAGTGAAAAGATGGATTAATTATGTGAAATTCACACAAACTTTTGTAATATTTTCTAGATATTGGTTTTTACAAAACATATATGAATCGCCAAAACGAGCATTTAAAAAAATTTGCAGTTTTTGTGGTAGAACATCAGATTAGTGATTTATAATTTTTTTATTAGAGACAGACAAAAGAACAGATTTAAAGGTGTTGAAACGAAAATAAATAGAGAACAATAATTTAATATCGCGATGGATGGCATAATGCGGACAGTTAAAAAGACGAAAAGTGAATTGAAATCTTCTAAAGCCGGCAACAAATGCTGCTTACCACATTGCGGGCGATCTAGAAGGGAATTTCCTGAAACAAGGATTTTCAAATTTAAAAAATGTGCAGTTTTTGTCGAAATCCGTATCCTGCTCAGTTCCTAATAAACATGCCGTGACCATGAGCGTATATTTCAAATTCCTCAATTTATGATTTTTCAGGTCGGGCTGCGCTAAAAATTACGAAATGTAGGGATAAGTTATGTTCTATTATTTATCAAATTTTTAGAATAAAAGAAATTTTCTTGTTTCGACTAATATTTATTTTTTCATTAGTGCATTTTTCTACATCTTACAAACTATTGTTTCTTCATATGTGAGCCAACGTATTTAATTTACTATTATTCGTCCTTTTCTTCTTATTAACTATCCACGCGCAATGCTTACGAATTAAAACTTTTATCAGGAAACTTAATATTGCTTTTCTATGTAGAAAACAAGGATGATCTTCTTGAAACCACAATTTATATTCACTATCATTTGTGCAAGATATGATTTGTTCAATTATGCAATGTTTTATTTTCCGTATTTGTATGTTATTAGTGAAATTTTTTTCAAATACTTTAATATGTATCTTGCATATTTTGAAAAATAAATCAGAAGGTGGACATAAACTTCCAAAGAATGAAATCATTCGAGATTTATTCGATATCGATTCGAAAAAACGAAACAAAAATCATTCGAGATTCATTCGATATCGATTCGAAAAAACCAAACATATTCATAAAAATGATTCTCTAATTTTCACTTTCAAAAAACGCATGCGCACGTCTTAACCAGGATTTAGCTACTGAAAAGGACGCCCAGCTAACTTCCACCGCGCCTGCGCCGGCAAGTCATCTTCACGCACACACACTCATATACTCCTCACCCGATAGCAAAACAAAGCAATTCTGGAAGGGAAAAGCAAACAAAACCATGAAAAGAGCGTGAAAGCTTTAGGGATCGTTTTAACGATTGTTCTCGAATAATTCTCGACAAGTTGTCTTTCGAAAATAGCTCGAGAAAACGAGCAGCCGAGAAATTGTTTGCAGGGATGTAAGCAATAACAACACTTTTAACATATTTAAAGAATATTTAGAACTTATTTTATTTACAATTGTGATGATATACACAAAAAAATATGAGTGCTTAAGACCACACTTTAGAAGTAAAACTTTTTTGTCCAACAACTGCAGCAATTATTAAAACATTAACCAGCTAGTAATATGCAATAGATATAGTGGGCGGTATGTTGGATAGTATTTTTTCATAAAACTCAGGTTAACGACTGATTTACGAGGTATAGTGACAAGTCGACTGAAGGACTTGATACAAGTACAATTCTAAAATATCGATATTTATAACATGTTTCCATCGCACTCGAAATCTTCCGATTTCGGCAAAAATGAGGATTTCGGACGAAATCTCGTTTGAAATCTCATGTTTTAGCATATAAAATGAAATCGCCTTTCAGGTGGGGGTGGGTGGTATTTCTCGTCATTCCCACTTTCCCTTCATCCACAAGGTCCGGATGCACCGTTTCTGATCGAAAATTAATCAAATCGCCACTCAAGATCATGGGAATTTCGCTGAAGTTGTATCAACACCTGCACCTATTAATTTCTACAAAAGATAATTAGCTGAAGTTGATAATTTTGTTCAGAAAAAACCCCAAAAGTTGGAATTTGACGACATATAACTCCTAAAGTTGGGAAGATGGAAATTGGTTTGGAAACGATAACGAAAATTTCAAGTATCGATATCTCAAAAAAGAAGCTACATATCGTAAAAAAAATTATGCATTTTCGCCTTATTTTAGAGTGTTTTATCGAAATTCATAATTAAAAAATGGGCGTAGAGCTCAGATACAACTAAAAACTTTAGGCAAATACCTCAAAATGCCAACTTTGGTCAATATCTCCAAAACTAAGCGTGATATCGAAAAATGTTGTTTAACTTTTTCGTCTTATTTTGTGGTGGTTCATCAAAATCCATCGTCAGAAAGCGGGCTACAGAAACTGCAGAGGTGCCAATAAAAAAGGGGACAAAAAAATTGTCCGTCCGAATTATTCTTCTCTGAGCTATTCTCAACCGAAATCTGTTGACGGAATTCGGTCCTACGTCTTGAAATTGATTACAACTAGGCTCTCGAAAATATTAAAGTTCTAACGGACACAGATGTTCCAGGGTGAAGGTTAATCCAGGCTGAAGGTATAGATCTTTTGAAACGTCATGACATTCCGCGCATGCACCCCAGCAAAGCACTTAAAAATGTTTAAAAGCTGGGAGACAGCTTAATTTAGCCCCTCCTATCAAATCACTTGCTACCATTTAATCAGTCAGGACTGCGTTTTGCTAGAGGGGGGTGCATTTTTTTTTTTCATTTGTTTTTGTTTAACCCTTGTGTCTATAACCAGGTTTATTTAAAATTTAAAATTTTTAGAGTTTTGATGGATATTGCGCTTTGGTCTTCCGGATCTTCGTGATTTAGTTTAATTTCAATAAAAAAAAGCTTTAAAAACAAAAAAAAACAAAAAACAAAAAGGGGAAATATTGGCAACAATTTGAAAAACTTAACATATATAGGTACCACAACCTCGGCCTCGGGGGCCTCGGTAGCCTAGGGAGTAAGGCGCCTGGCTACTATCCCAGAGGTCCCGGGTTCGAATCCCGGCAGCGCCACGGTCCTTCGCCTTTTCCACTTTCCCACCCACATAACTTTCCTTCTTTCTTCTTCCCTCTTTACATTCCTGATCCCTCCTGTCATAGCCTTCCTTAGCCCTTCCCCGCTCCACCAAAAAGCGCATGTCATCGGTTGGTTGATGAGATTCAACTCGTTTCAGGAGGCATAACACTCCAGCGAGTTGTTTCTCGATGCCCCGATGTCAAAGTCGCGACAGTAATGGTTGGAAGTACGTGGACTAAAAATATCGCGGGTAGGTTGTGACAGTTCCTTTCTTCCCCGACTAGAGCTGCTGTTCGACATTGCACTCTATATGAAGAAAATAGATTGTCGACACAGTATAAAGGGCGTTTCCTGTGACTTCTAGTCTTTCACATAAAAAAAAAAAAAAAAAAAAAAAACAGGGTACCCGTGTACACAATCGTAATAATATATTTTTATAATACTTTATAACAATAAATAATATCTAAATGATTGTTATATTAATTTTTAATGAAATTAGTACACTGCTTGTGAAATAAAAATAAAAATTCAAATTTCGAAAAAATAACAAATTTATTTACATTTATTATTATTTATTATTTGTGGCATTGGTTACAAAATGCTAGTGTGATACTATGCTCATTACAAATCGGCTTATTACAATTATGACATGATTTACGTGTCTTACTTCGAACTCTTATTGGCTGTTCATTACAAACTACGCAACATTTTTTCTTCCAGTGCTATCCCTTGAAGTAGATGGTTCATAAACATTACGTAAACTTTTGCCAATGACACTCAATTTCAATTTTAGTTGAAAAATTCCGTATTATTTGCTGATTTTGAGATCGTTCTTCAATCATTGGCTTTGCCAACTCTTCGCTCATTTGCCGCAGAAATAGTCGCCGTTGGTTCGTTTTTTTAGGTAACATATTATTATTTTCAAAATATATAATATAAGATGCAAGGGCAGCAATGTCTAGCATATTATAAAACATTGTGAGCGGCCATCTACACGTGCGTCGATGAGTGGAGTAACGCTTGGTCATCTGGTCCATCAAATCGACACCGCCTTTGGATTTATTATAGTCTAAAATAATGACTGGCTTTTTCTTTGCATCCTCTGCTACTTTCATATCCGAATGCATTGTTGACAAAAGCACAACAGCTTTATTTTTTTTATGAACATATGAGCAGAGTGTTACCTTTTCCTGAAATCCAAACAAAGTTGAATATATTTCTCTTTTACTCGAAGGAAGGAAGGCTTTCGGAATACACGTTTTATTTTTTCGGGTGAGTCACAATCGCCAGGGCTAGCGAGAGATAGTCTTGTTGAAGTGTTATGCCTCCTGGAACAAGTGAATCCCACTAACCAGCCGACAAAGGCTGTGGCACCAACAGTACCATACTACCAGGTGAACAATGAAGACTTCACCTAAGCGGAAATTTGGTACCCTATTATTAACCGGTTAAGCCGGCAGGATGCCTTATTAGGGCTACCTAAGAATACTAACTGGGCGAATACCAAGGCGGCTTCCGGAGAGAAAGGTCTTCATGAATTCTTAGAATCCTCATGCTTAGTTATTTTCCCCTCTTATTTCTGCACAGCTTGTCTGCAGTCTTCTTTTTAACTTGAAGACTTCCATCCTTGCTCGTGTGGTCTTTGCGATGTACTCCCGGTGGCTCTGGCTTCTTTCCTCAATTGCGGATCTTCAGTCATGTCGAACCAGTCAATTCTAATATGTCAACCAATCTAATATGTTAACCAGTCAACTGGATAAATTGCCGTTTAATACAAAACCGTTACTGAAATAGAGTCTCTACTCACACATTTAGAGTAGTGGGGGTATATAGTATGGAAAATGCCGAAAAAAATCGGGTACACGGGTACCCTGGTTATTGATTAGTGTAGGAAAATTTGGTTATAGACACAAGGGTTAAACGACGTTTATGATTTTGGTACCTGCACGATACCGCGCGAACTAAAAACTATATCGACTTCATTGAGGTTCCGAAAAAGAATATTAACAAAGAAATGCTCTGAAAAAAATTTCATAATATTCGGTCGGGCCTTTTTTGTTTAAACAGAAAAACTTCGGCTAATTGTCAGAAAGACCTTAAATTGACAAGTTTTGCCAATATCTAATAAACCCAATGGAATGAGACCCGTTCTAAACGAAGTGATCTTTTTTGGGTTCTGCACAGCGATAGCCTTCGAACAAAACATCACTTCTCAAAATCTGACAACCTTTCAAAATCGTGCAAAAATTTCGTAACCCTTTACAAACAGCGCGAATTTTTCAAACGTTGGATTCGTACTTTTTGACGGGGAATTGTTTTCTACGCGTGATACAGTTTCAGGAAATTGCGGCTTATTCCGGGATATCCAGTAGTTACCGCAAAATTTGTTCTTTTTGGTCAAGTCTGACAAGTACTTAACAGTTACAGTTTTGCTAATATCTCCGGAAAGCTTTGGAATTTCCAAATAAAGCCATTCGTTTCTCAGTTTGTCAACGGCGCTTCAGCACGCTCAATACGAATTTGAACACCCGCTTTAGTGCAGCGAACGAAATGCGGAGGACATGTTTGTTTGCTAATGTTCAGGAAAAACAAATTCTCTAGAAAAATCTTGTGGATTTACTACTATTATAGTTATTTGAACTAGCATCTCTCGGGATTGCTTTGTCATCAGTTCTCATACTAGCCAATTTTCCACTAGTGCTAAACGTATAGCTTTTTTGTAAGAAGTCAGTTTATTCCATCTTCGTTCATCATACTGGGAAGTTAATCGTGTGGACCGAAGGGGTCAAACCCACATCCCAACTAGTTTCAAGGTGCTGTCATAGTCATTGCCGTTTTGCCGTCCATTACGAGGCTTTGCTTCTGGTTTCTTTACCTACTGATTTGTTTTTATGAAGTCTGGTAGTTCGCCTCCACAGGAGGATCTCATCCATTATACCATCAGATAGGGGTTGCTCAGCTATATCCCGATGCACTAGGTACGTCCTTCTTCTTCTTCTTCTTTAAACTCCTTTAATCCCTCATGGGACATAGGGCGGAAACAGTTGCCCTCCAGCGGACTCTGTTTTGCGCGACAGCTCTTAGCTCCGACCAGGATCTCCCAGTTGTTGCGGCTTCTTCTAGTAGGGTTCTCCTCCACGTTGTTCTAGGTCTTCCTACTCGACGGGAACCTTGCGGATTCCAGTCAAGGGCCTGTTTGGCTAGATTTTCGTTTTCGCGTCGCAAGGTGTGGCCAACCCAATTCCATTTCCTTCGCCTGATTTGATCGTCTATCCTTTCTTGGCCGGCACGGCGCCATAGTTCTTCGTCCTACGTCCTTCGTCGGTTCTTTATCCGGAAGGCACTATAGGAAGTATATATGTATATATCTATTTAAAATATTGAACGGACGTTACGATCACGTAGCAATATTTAAAACTTGAACCTACTATGACGTACCGTAACGTAACCGTACGTATCCTAAAGTACGAACATGAGTGTTCATATGGCACCGACCAAAATTGATTTAAAAAACTTGACGAATGTTCTTTAAATTCTCGAATGTTACGAACAGTGTCGTAAAAAGGACACAAGAAGTTAGCACCCGTAAGCGGCATCCGTAACCAGCAATTTGTTTCCTTTTATTCTGCTGAGCAGTTTTCAGTTCTTTATATTTCACCTACAACTTAAATAAATCAAATAAATCGGTTAAATATGCATTTACGTAACCTTATACTTATTTTTATACTTGTCACTTGTCACTTTACAGTTTCATTTAGGGTAATGTTTCGAAATGATGTAACTTAGTTCCATCAGTTTTCTTGCGGTACGGCCCGTCATATTAGGTTCAGGCTTAAGAGCTAGAAAAGTTCAACAATTATAAATATGGACCTTGGCTGGTTTGAGAGTCTCTGTAATTAACGCCCTGAGCGTAGACGTGGAAACTTCGCGTTTTTGCCAAGTCTCCAGATATTTTGATTTAATTAACACTTAAGCGACTTGAAGGATAATAAATATGCTAGAAATAAAAGCAATTATCCCTTCACAAGCGAAGGAGCTCTCTATCAAATAGTAAATGGAGAGTTAACTAGCAACGAAGGCAGCCTTAATTAATTCACACTACAATGAATCAAAAATAAAACAACTGACAACAAATTCCGAAAGCAAACAGCCGCACAGATGCTATAAATAATCCGTACCAAGTTCTCAATGGGGAAGAATAATAAGAAACAATTAACCTTTTTTTAGCCAGGATTATCTTATAAGAGCTTGTCACGTAAGCATATACCTGGGATAATTAAAGGCTTTTGCTTTTTTTGATTTTTAACAGTACGCAAACCTTGGGTCTAGTTGTGCCTAGAGCCCCGAGCACATAGCATTGTCACGAGAATACAGGCTTATATACAATGTGATGTATTGTGTGTATTCTGGGTGGATTTCATTTTGTGCTTTTATTCATAAAATTAAGACTTGTTATCCTCAAGCATAATTAATTTGCAAATTCATACACGTTAAGTCATTCTGACGATGATGATGTAAGTAGGGTCACAAGCAGCAACTTCAAAAGATAACAATAAGCAAATTTTTGGGCCTTGTTTAAAATCGATTTCAATTAACAATGATGCCTCGGAATGTAGCCGGCATATGTGGGTATCGCACATACGTATGCGGAAACTTTTAATTAAGATGCATGGAATATCATTAAAAAATGAGTCATAAACTCAGGTAATTTGCAGAGAAGGCAGGGCTGGCTCAGCAGCAGGCGGTGTGGTGTATGCTCACATATAAATTATGGTAAAATATGGAAATGAGCGCAATTAATTTATAATTAATTATATTTTAATCACGTGCTAATTACTCAACATATAGTCGGTAATTCGACACGTGTTAATGAATTTAACAATTTCCATGAAGAAAGTCTAATTTTGATTTTTCGTGTGAATGTGATTAAAGGGAAATGGGTGTTTCTCACCAAAGTGGTAAAATCGCTGTCCTTGGCAAATATTACGTAAACTATGGCGAGAAATATTCATATTTCTGCAAATTTCAATTTATAACTATCTAAACTATAGTATACAATATAAAAAATATCTCACTTAAAAACCTATATGGTTTCAATAACGTATTTTTTAGGTCTAAAAACAGTCCCCTAGCCGGTCCCCAAACCAAAATATTTTCTATTGAGTTCATTAATTGAACTAATATTTTAAAAACAATTAACTTATATAACACAATTTAATCAATATGAAATGATATGCTATTAGACTCTAATATCAATTTATTTAAACTATTTTTTGATTAGTTTAATTTAACCTAAAGTTGGTCCCCGAATTTCATGAACAGTCCCCTGCCAAAGTTTCGAGTTACGCCTCAGGCCATCTACAGTAAAGACAGACTTGTTAATGGGCGTAACGAAACGTGAACGACATGAAATTAGCTTTGTTACCCCCAAAAGTAGCTATACCTCATTTTGTTTAGTGTTACAAGAGTTAGAGGGGCACATGCGCGTATCGGTACGCAACATTCGACAGTCCCCTGCTAAGTGTTATTTTTGTTTTTTTAAAGTGTTCCAGTTTTCTCTATTGTGCATCGTTTTAAATAAGATGGCTTATATTGTTTCTATATAACAAAATAAAGTCATAATGAAGGAATTTTATGTTACCGTAACAATTACACAAATTAAACAGTCCCCTGCCACAGTCCCCTGTCAACAGTCCCCTGCTACATACAAAAACAGGGGACTGTTTCATTTATTAGGAGACTGTTATTGTACTTTTGCCTTTGTTTTAGGTCTATAACCATCTTTTAATCATGGCGCGAGAAAGAAGAAAGTGTCTAAGGAAGAAATAAAAGTTCACAAGTTTACTTGGAACTACACAGAGAACTTGGAACTACCAAAGAAGACTGTTTTATTTTTATATATATGCGTCATGAGGAATGTTTTTAAAGTATATATGCTACTAATAAATGCTCATTTCACTTATATATACAGTCCTCTGACATATGCAACAGTCCTCTGACATATGAATTTTTTAAATTTACTCAATAAGTCCTAAAATAAAACAAATATATTTGGGTCCCTTACTGTTTATTATCCACCAGATAGATATCTATTTAATTGTATATGTTTTTTTCATATTCACGTAAAAAAGTTACTGGGACAGATTTCTTGCAAAAATTTACCAGTTTACAGAGAAACACCCAAATATGTACTTTGATTATCAACGAGAGTGTAACTAGTGGCTGCAGTTTTGGCTCTACCCGCAGAGCAGACGTGATTGAACGTTGAATACACAAACGGAATTGGAGTTCTTGGAGCTCGTGTAGAGCCACAAGCTCAATTTTTAGTGTCGACCAAAAAATTAATGGGTTTTATCAGGGGAATGGTTTTGAGACGACCAAACATAGTACTACAAAAAATTGATGAACTTTTTCACTAGTTGTACACAAATTAATGTTCAGCATAAATCAAACATATCGAATCTCTTCAAATTTTATTTATTCATTTATTTAATCAAACAAGGCACATAGTAATTGGATCATATCCGACAGCAAGTTTACTTTGCGATTGTCGTTTAGGATGTTCAAGGTAACACATGAGAAATTCTCCGGTAATACAGCGAAATAAGAAGGGTTGCTACTTACGAATAGGGGTGCCCTTCCAATCCGTAGTTTGGAGGGCGTCAGGGCACTTTTTGTTTCAGTGGCTGACCCGATCAGATGCATGATAAGTTATATGCATTGACTCGTAATACGCATCCAAGAAAACCTCGACTCTCATTTTATTTAAAAGTTTCAGTGACAATTCAATATCAAATTTACCCCGATCCGAAACGGAAAAAGAACTTAACCCAGTCGTTCAAGGAAACCAAGTTTTTAGTTGTCAAAGGACTCAATGTCCAACCGATTTTTTTTTTTTTTTCAGATCAAAATGCGCAAGCGTATAGACGCTACACCTTCCATCTTGTATTGAGATTTTTGTCAGCTCTACTAGATGTTTGGAATCCTACCGTTTCCGTAGTTTTTCGGGGATTTTCTGAGAACAAATAGCTAATCTGTTGTGAATCTTCCAGGACGAAAACCACATTGATACTGTGCAGCGCCGGCAGATCGTGTTGGGTCCGGGTGGGCAGTCAGTCAAACCAATCCCCTCCTCTTAAACTATTTTTTGGTAACAAAGGTAGGTCGTATCATTGTGAATTGGGAAATGGCGCAACGGTATTAAAGCGTGACCTGAAAGGAATGATCTGCCGTTTGCTGAACACAACTGCGCTAATCAGTAGCCTGAGAAAACGAGTATCCGTAAGAATCAAGGTATGCAAGATCGCCTTAAGGTACCTGGAAGTGATGATCGACCACGAGCTTAATTTTAAAACACACACCGGCCATGGCGGATAAAGTTTCCACAGCAGCAAGAACGAGGGCTAACAGCAGAAAATAGAGGGCCGAATACAAACTAAAGCTGGAAACAGATACGTGCGTGCGTACAGTGCCTACGGTGTATGCGGCGAATTTTCGCTGACAGGCAGTTGCGTGCTAGGGTTCCATCTAGACTTTTACAAATAACCAAAAAATCAAAGCGATGAGTGCTTGTGTTACACAACAGCTTGTGTTTGGGTATTTTAGATTTCACATTCACCGACAATGAGTAAAAGTAGGAAGTAGACCGTGCGTAGTTGCGTGCGTTCTCTTAACGTAACTATATATCAGTGAATGTACGCACTTATTATCAACACCCCACGCACTAAATGCGCATGTATCTGTCTCCAGCTTAAGCGTCCTTAGCGCGTGCTGCGCATACAGGACCATATCCAGCGATGCGACATGCGTGATGGTGGGAATTACACCAAAAGAGATACTGGCGAGAGAAAGCATGCCTCTCTAGGAATATATTAGAGGGGAGACAAAGTCAGTGCGGGTGAAGATCACACACTGCGAATCTCTAACGTGATGGAAAGGCCAGTGAGATAAATTTCCTAAGAGTCGGTGGGCCCTCAGACTTATCCCAAAGGCAGATAGATGGGTTACGAAAGTGTGTGAGGAAGTCAGTTAGGACCTCATGCAGGTCTTGAGTGGAAATGGAGGATATAGAAAATGCCTCCAACGTTTCAAGCTGAGAGTGGTATGACTAGGCAGCCAGGATAATGCAGAGCATGTTCTCTTTTATTGTGTAAGATTCAGGAAATATGGACCGGAGCCAGAGGCATTCTCCATGTTACGGGCATTTGTTCTAAAATTCCAGGTGGGTATTTTACCTGCCAGCTTTCGAAATAGGGCGTTTTGAATTTTGGTATTGTAGAAAAATGAAGTTTAATGATTTAGATCAGAAAGACCAATTGTATATGGTGGGGATAAACAGACATAAAGGGGCTTATTTGCCACATATTTCACTGTAACTCAAAATGCTGGTTGTTAAGGTTCTTTTTCGCAACCTTTGTAACATCCCCAAAAGTATCTGAAAATTTCTTGGAGCACTGCAAGAATCCAGCTGGATTGGTTTTTTTGCTATTTCGCTTTTGTCTACTTTAAACTAGTGGATAGTAGGATAGCGGGATCCTTTTTCCCGCAATACTTGAGGAAATTAGAAGGGGAATAAAAGGGGGTCGTACACGGTAGATTTTAGTCGTCGCAGTCGGGTCGTTTTCTTAAAGTCGCTGAAGTAGTATCAGATTCAGCATTGTTTGCGTTTTTCAGTTCCTCTCAAAAATACATTGGACGTTAAAGGCTTCGCATCAGTAGGGTCTGCTCCGATGTAGGCCAACGGACGCTCACTGTAGCTGCTCCATGTTTAAAGTACCTTTGGCGATGGTCACCTTTAAAATATTTTTCACACTCTTTATTAGCCGATCCCGAAAGCCTCCCTACTCAGGAGCTCGTTCTACAATAAATCTCCATTTACTTTTATGACCTGCTACAAAATTTGCAATGGATGGCGATTGAAGTTCCTTCCATGTCTTTTTAAAAGTCTGCGTTACTCTTCTTGCCATAAAACTTCTAATTGCCAACAAACAACTTTCTGCAGTGTAGTTACGTACTAATTCCAAATGAATGCATCTTAAAACAGAACATGTAAAGGATTAGTATCTAAACTTTCTGGGAGAGTTCAGGATCTTTAGCTCTCTCGATATAAAGTCTATGCCAACAGTAATTACTAAACGGTCTAATTAATTGCAAACGGTCCTTAGGTAATTGGGCGACTGGCTGTCATTGGATTGGAGTACGTCTTCCGACAGATTATGCAGCTCTTAATGATTCTTTTTATTAACTATCGGTCCTTTATTATCCAGAATTTTTCTCGGATCCTCGATAGCGTGGGGTTAATAATTAGGCGTGATAAATTGCTGCATGATAAAATAATCCGATGAACTATGTCCGCAGGATTTGAAGTCGTCTGCCCAATTTTAAGAGGCTTTCAGTGTATCAACCCAGGGCAAGGGGACCAAAGCTTTGATGAGTTAGGAATGTTTTTCCCGACACAAATCGCTAAAAATTCATTAGCAAAATGATTGTTTTGAATATACCTGATCCAATAATTCTTCGCGGCGGTCAGCTCTTCAGCCTGAACAGTTGGATGTGACGGTGGGTTCAGTTTCTTAAACCTACAGAACCTCATAACATAACACCTTATAAAGGAAGGAAGCAAGGAAACAAAGTGATTGATTTAAATTTAAAAAAAATAGTTCTCTACATATCCTTTTTGGGTGCTAAAGCTGCGATAAACGTCGTATTAAATAGAGTTATTCTACGTCGATAACTGCTTCTAGAGGCCCGGAATCTGGTGAATCTAGTTTGATTGCTTTAGATATCTCCAAGGCTTTTAATAGAGTATGGCACTCAGCCTTGTTAGCTAAACTCAAAGCTATTGGAATTGACTCGCTTCTGTATAAGTGGGTTGAAAATTTCCTTTCCGGTCGTTCAATTAAGGTAGTATTGGATAGCGTCAAATCTGAATCTCACCCCATCTCTGCGGGGTTCAATTTTATCACCGGCCCTTTATAAATGACCTATTTTCAATCCCCTCCAACCCGCTTCTCAGCTTCGCTGACGACGGTACTTTACGTTACTCGTACAGCTACGATACAAGACAGACTCATGCCAGATCCTGTCTCGATGATGGGGAACTTATGTCCATCTCTATTAATAACGATATTGAACTCATTCTTGAGTGGGGAAAGAAGAATCGTGTTGAATTCAACCCCGCCAAAACCAAGTACTGTCTTATTTCAAAGAAAAAGATCAACAGCTCTCCATCCTTGAAAGTGGACAAAGTTGAACTAAAGGCCGATCCCTCCCTACACATCTTAGGCGTGACAGTAGCCAAAGACTTGCGATGGAATGACCACATATTCCAAATCGCAAAACAAGGATCCCAGTGCTTGGGATTTCTTAAGAGGTGCAAGTTCCTCCTCCAGCCATCGACCCGTGCTGTTATTTACAAATCCTACATTCGGCCTCTTCTCGACTACAACTCCCTCATTTGGGGCGGCGTTCCAATAACCACCTTAGCATGGTTAGATAAGGTCCAAAAAAGGGCCCTTAAGTTAATTAATGACGATACCGCTTGCTCCACCATCTACCCCCTGAGCCACCGTAGGAATGTATCAGCAGTGACAAAATTTTATCGCTACTATCATAGTGACTGCTCCTTCCCGCAACACCAGATTAGCCCACTCATCTCATTCCCTCCACCTGCAACTCCTCTTTCAGGCACTCAACAAGATATGAATTCGTTTGTGAATAGAACAACTCGACTCTGGAATGATCTCTCGCAGTCAGTATTTCCGAGCTCATACAACATCAAAGAGTTCAAACGCAGGGTTCATCACCACCTTCTTCAATGCCCCCCCGTACCTTTATAAACCCCACCCCCCTCCGCCATACTAAGCTTACTGCTAGACATTGCACCATGACGTGACAAATGACATGACGGACTACAAAGTGGAAAGGGTGACTCCTGAGTTTAGCACTGCCACATAAAAAAAAATCAAATCTTGATTATCTGTTTATTTTTAATGTACCTAAAAAAATTATTTGTGTCTCTCAGAATTTTGATTTTTGTCACATTTTATTCCACTTAGCCGCCCGGTTTTAGTTCTACACGATTTAGTCCAATCAATCTACGGAAATTCTCCAGACAATTGAAGGCAGGAAAAAAAAAATATGGGCGTGTAGAACACTTAATTTGAAGAATGATAGCGTTTTTTTTTTACGGAACTGCATTGGCGAACTTAACCTAAAAAATTCGCAAAAGTCAAAAAACCGGTTTTTCGCCAATAAAACAAAAAGTTGAGCTCGGATCCGAAAAAGTTAAATTATAAAGTTATAGGTATTAAAATTATCTTTCAATTGATGTGGTACAAAATATTGGTTAGTGTCTTATACATGGAGTAAAATGCTAAAAACCGCCAAAAATCGCTTCTTTTTCTTTTATTTTTTTCTTTTTATTGATGCGACCTAGAAACTTTTTATTTGGTAAAAATGTTGCTTTTGGCAATCTGAAAACTCATTATTTTTTTTGGCTCGAAATTTTGCAAAATATGGGAGAAATTTCGATTTATGTAAAAAAAAGGGTTTTCGTAAAATCCTTCGTCTACAGCTCCTCGACCTCGTAGGACATTTTTTCGAAGCTCTTTTTCTTCGTTAAGAGTTGGACTATCATGCACTATAAGTTAAAATTGGAGTTTTTCAATTTTATGTACAAAAAACTCCACCGCAAAAAAGACAAGTTTTTTTGCCGCAAAAAAGACAAGTTTTTGTACTGCAAGTTTTTTATTTCATTATTTTTCGACTCTAAACTACTATTTAATAAAAGTTTATATTCTTTTTACTAATTTTAAAATAAAATAAATTAACATACAAGTTGTTATTGACGTCTCAACAGCACGGATCATGTGCAATTTCATCTTTTACGTAGAATGTTTACTTGGTGAGCGGCCACTTCTAACTTTTCGCGCTGTAGTAATTTCTGGTTGTTCGAATCAATTTTTATTTATAAACTAGCTGGGACCCTGGGCGCCTATGCTGCACCCATAAGCCAATAGTAGTAATCAGGTGAAGCATTTTAATATACCGTAAGGGAGTTTGAAAAAGGCAATTTTTTGGTATTTTTGATTCCAAATAACAAAATGTGAAACTATTAGGGATCTGACAATAAAAACCATCCATTGACATATCATTTTTCGAGATATGAATTTTCATACACAGATGCAGTGTCGCAATGAACTGCTTATTTTCTGTATTTTGGATAGCTAGGACCCGTTGCGCCCTGCTGCAGCTAACGTTTAAATATTTAAAATCATTTCAAAGCTTCTAAATTCAACTTTTATCAACCAATAATGAAAAACCAACTATTCCTATAAAAGTTGGAGTCATTAGATTCAAAATACATTTATTTGAACTATGACCAAAATTGCCGGAACGTTAAAATATTTAAAATTAATGCAAATAGCCGCATCCAGGACTCGAAATTCGAGGGCCATTTTCTATAGCTTTTTTTAATTTAACTCTAGAAGTCTGCAATAACAAAATTTTTCGAGAACAATAAAAGTAAATTGAAAAATGAAACAATTTTTTATAGTTGGAAAAAGCCATGCCAAAAAACCAACTTTTATTATCATTTATATAATGTAGGACCAAATTACCTATTTTTTCTCTAAAAACCACCAACGATAAACCATTTAAATAAACCCAACTCTTCAAAATACAACATGCAACTCTTCAACAACTTTTCATGTAGATCAACCAAAAACAAATTATTCCTATAAAAGTGTGAGATATTAGATTCAACATACATTTATATAATGTATGACCAAATTACCTATTTATTCTCTAAAAACCACCAACGTTAAACCATTTAAATAAACCCAACTCTTCAAAACACAACATGCAACTCTTCAACAACTTTTCATGTAGATCAACCAAAAACAAAAACTTGTCTTTTTTGCGGTGGAGTTTTTTGTACATAAAATTGAAAAACTCCAATTTTAACTTATAGTGCATGATAGTCCAACTCTTAACGAAGAAAAAGAGCTTCGAAAAAATGTCCTACGAGGTCGAGGAGCTGTAGACGAAGGATTTTACGAAAACCCTTTTTTTTACATAAATCGAAATTTCTCCCATATTTTGCAAAATTTCGAGCCAAAAAAAATAATGAGTTTTCAGATTGCCAAAAGCAACATTTTTACCAAATAAAAAGTTTCTAGGTCGCATCAATAAAAAGAAAAAAATAAAAGAAAAAGAAGCGATTTTTGGCGGTTTTTAGCATTTTACTCCATGTATAAGACACTAACCAATATTTTGTACCACATCAATTGAAAGATAATTTTAATACCTATAACTTTATAATTTAACTTTTTCGGATCCGAGCTCAACTTTTTGTTTTATTGGCGAAAAACCGGTTTTTTTACTTTTGCGAATTGTTTAGGTTAAGTTCGCCAATGCAGTTCCGTAAAAAAAAACGCTATCATTCTTCAAATTAAGTGTTCTACACGCCCATATTTTTTTTTTCCTGCCTTCAATTGTCTGGAAATTAACATGGTGATTCCGTAGATTGATTGGACTAATTTGACACTACTTGTTTACGACAAGGAAACGAATTCGAACTCATCATGCACTAATTTTATCGATCTTATGGCGTCGCCTGTAAAGAATCTCAAGTGGATACCTGATTCAGCCATTCGAGGCATTCGTCTCCCCAAACAGAGAAGCGATAAAGACCACGGCGAGACAATAACGACTCTAATAGCATTAATAAATATCGTGGCTAAATTGAAACACAAAAATTCTATCCAGGTAAAAAGAAAGCTTTTATCGTCATTTTAGGATCCCACGGTGAACGTGTGACTTTTTATGAAAGCAATGGAATGACTATGGCCATGGTAAAGAAGGATCTTTTGATTATCGAGTATAAAGTCAACGGACACCAGGTGTTGTTCGTGGAGTTGTCCGTTACAACCTTTACGGTTATGCTTAATAAAAAATAAGAAATTTTGTGAAGATATTTTATCAAAATTAGATATCGTCATGTGTGGAAGATATTAGTGTGCACCTTTCATTCTCGATTTATTAAGATTAAGGGCTTCATTTAAATTATTAAATTATACTAAATCAAAATAATTTAATTTAAATTATGATAGTAATATAATGTTCATTGTAGCTGTGATAAAAGTTCTTGGGAAGATACTTAATAAGTTTAGGAAGATGATTTGTAACTTTTCAAACATACACCCACAATAGCTAACTATGAAAAATAGCGGAGGCATTCTAAGTCTTAAATATTTGGAATACCTTTAAAAAAAAACTTTTGAAAGAATAATAAAGCAACGTCCTTCTCTACTCCTAAGATGTGTGTACTAAGTATTCGGCTGGTTAACGAACCGTCAAAGAAGGAATTTCACTACCAATACATTTTTGTGTTTGTTGAATATAAACGCATTTTAAATATATTGAAATTTGTTGGCAGGAGCTGGGCGAATTGTTTCGTCGCATTAACTTGAGTGTCATATGAAAATTTCTTTCAAACCAATCTTTTCAAAATAATAATAACCTGCATAAAATTGACATGCGTCTAAAATTTAGTGGACCTTATAATAATATTTACTAAAAGTTTCCACTACAGTTAAATTATTTCTGGCTACACTGAGCATTCATTCCATATCGAATTAATGTGACTTGAGTTTGAAACTCGGCGGTAATGATACTTTTGATACCTTTTGTGGCCCTGCAGACTCATTGAACCACCACAGTGTAATGGTGTTTCGTCCGGCTGTTCTCTAAACCTCCTTTTTTAGTGAGGGTTGCCGGAAGCTCTTAAGTAGTCTAGGGTCTTACAAAATTAATATTTCTTTATTTATCCAAAAACAATGTTAATTGAATGTTAATGCATTAATTCTAAGTAACTACTTATTATTCCTGGATACATGGTTTTACTAGTATGGCTAAGCAACTACCTACTTGTTTATCTCTGGATGCACGTTGGTATCGTTAAGCAGCTACCTACTTATTAGTTTTCTCTATATGTGTTTTACGGTTGGTTACTAATGCGGTCTTCGGGGATTTTGGTATAGCGGGCTGTTCGGTATATTGCCGGTGTTTGGTCGGGTCATACCTTGACACTCATTTAGAAAATTTTGCCAGGAACACTGTGGGATCATACAGCTCGACAGGCCTGGGCAACATGCCTTTCGACACGGTATAGAAAACGCTGCCAGGAGCCTAGTCGAATCGTAGACCTCAATAAGGCCCAGGAAAAATTCCCCAGGTATTCGGTAGTGGTCGCTATGTGATCGATAAACGGCGTGGATATGTTTGTGTATGTGTCCTTACCGTGCCGGATCATACACCTCGACCCGGTATAGGAAACGCTACCAAGAACTTTGTCGGATCATACACCTCGACAACAAGCCACAGGTATTCGGTAAGTGTTTTTACTGTGCCGAATCATACACCCCAACACTCTATAGAACCGGAGAAGGTGACATCTCCGGAGCAAGCCTGTTGAAAGACTAATTTTGGAGTGGTGAAGCGGTTTATTTTAGAGCTAGAAAGCTCGTCAACATAAGAAGCTTTAAAGCTTCGAAGTGAAGCTTTCAAAGGAGAACTCAGGCTGTTGGGATCATGGATTTCCACAGAAGGGTTCGGTTTTTGGATTGGATCAGCGCTAGCTTGTTTGCTCTCATTGCCCTCGCTATTCAGTGTCAGGGACCCAGCAGAGCGTGAAATCTTTTAGTTAGGTCCTGCGACACCAACTACTGTACATATGTTTCATCTTTGACCCGTCCGATTTTTTTGAACCCCAGAGAAGATAAGCCCCTCCCACCCAGGACGGGTCGGAATAAACGCCCTAAATTTTCTATGGAACCGTAATTCCCGAACCGAATGGCCGGACACTTGGGCAATCCATCGTAACTGTAGGACGAGTCCGCATAGCTCCAGTAATGCAGAGGCAAGCAAGCTGTTGCGGCTTGCTTCACTTTCTTTTTATGTGGCAGTGCTAAGCTCAGGAGTCACCTAGTGCGTCATATCATTTGTCACGTCATGGTGCAATGTCTAGCAGTAAGCTTAGCACGGGGAGGGGTTGGGAATAGGTTAAGGGTTATAAAGGTACGGGGGGTTTTGAAGAAGGTGTTGATGAACCCTGCGTTTCAACTCTTGGATGTTCTAGAAGCTCGGAAATACTGACTGCGAGAGATTATTCCACAGCCGAGTTGTTCTATTTTCAAGCGAATTCATATCTTATTGAGTGCGTGAAAGGGGGAGTTGCAGGTGGAGGGAATGAAACGAGTGGGCTAATCTGAAGTTGCCGTGAAGGCAGAAGAGCGTACTTGAGGATAGGATTGCCGTGGTCTATTTAGACTTATACCAGCAGGCTATATAGGTATAAGTGACAACGATCCTGTTCAGTTTACCCAAAATCCATTTACACGCCCATATATCCCTAATGGCTTTACTGATGACGTAGTCCAGTTGAGCGTTCCAGTTCTGTCTTTTGGCTAGCATTACTCCCAGATAGTCGGCTGAGTCTGTGTACTCAACTATCGTACCCCGGATACAAATAGACCTTAGATCTTCCACGAACGATCATATTTGGTCATGTTTGGGTTGATTGATAGGTCCTCCATAGTACCCCATCTTTGAACTTCTGGGTGTTCTGTCCTCTGACCTCTCTCAAGACAGACTTCTTCCAGACAAGACAGACAGCAAGATCACCTGCATAGCAGATCACATGGAAACCAGATTAGTGCAGTTTGGTCAAAACTTCATCCACAACCAATGACCAGATTAACGGAGACAGAACTCCACCTTGATAGCTTTGACACTAATGGTGGAAGAAAATCCACAAGCGTGGCATTTATCCACTCAAATGTGTGACGATCACGGCTTCTGAGAGCCCGTGGTTTAGAAATAGAATCATAGGCAGTGTTATCGAAAGCACCTTGAATTTCAATTCATGCACATAAGGTAGTTTCCTTAGCGAGGAAGGCTTTCTTAATTTTGACTTTATGGATTAAAGAAACCTCCGTTGAGTAAGCGAACTGAGACTATGTAGAGGAATCAACTATTATCAGCTACCGAGGTTTGAGATGTCGCCAAAAACCCGCAAGAATGACAGCGAATCAATCGTGAATAGAGTTTGAGAACCAGCGGCACAACCAGCAGCGTATCCGTTGCGGAGACGTACCTCTCGGACCGCCAGCTAACGGATCAAAGAAGAAGAAAAGATGTAGAGGAAAGGAGAACTCCAGCTTGCCCCTGATGTAAAGGTCCAGCAGCCTTTCAATCGCTTTCAAAGATTGGTCTATACGAATTAGGCAACTCCAGAAGCCCGTTGCACTGTTTAAGCTGGGATAAAAAGCAGCACAACCTTCCTCCATATGGTTGGAATGTATCCCCATGTTTTTGCTTGGTTGGCTCTCAAGAGACACACTAAGTTGTCGAGAATCAGAACGAGGCACTTCTGAAGAACTCCCGGGAAAATTTCATCTCCTCCCAGGGATTTGTAAGGTTGAAAATGTAACCTTGTTCCGGTCGAAGATTTTCCCAGAAAAACTTCGGGAATATCCTCTTGGAATGATCCAGTGTCTGTATCCGAGGGATAAGCGATCTGAAAGTTTGACCCTGAAAACTTCGATAGCTTACACTGAAATGGAAGAAAAAATCCTCAGATCTCTCCTAAGCTATCCTATTATCTTTTACCCGTAAAGCAAAGCTTACCACAGGATGAGCTGGAGGGCATGATGGATTGATTGGACAAAGGGCGATTCCTAAGTGTAGTTAATCTTCGTAAAGTATTTTAAATACTCAAAATATGAAAATGTATTAAAAGTCTCTGAAAAAGTTTGATTTTGATAAGTGCTGTCTGGTTACATTTTAATAAAATCCGTCTATTTATATTTCTATAAAATTTTTGTCTATAGCACGTGCTGACAGCAACCTTCGATTCCCACAGAACATAAGACGTACTCAATAAGCCGACTTTATTTCGTCTACAGCAGCATTAAATTTCTGTCTCATTACTCCATGAATCAAAAATATGCAAATCCTTGGAAACTTCAGGGAAATTTTACTTTAATTTTGAATTATTAATTGTTTTTTAAATTAAGTTATTTTTAGGGGCAAGAAAACACCATTTTTCATCTGTGCAAAATCAATTACAGACTTGATCTTGTTTGCACTAAAATTAAATTTTTTAGGGAGTGCCCCGAATCCCGCACAAAGTCACTTGACCCGTAGATAGACTTTTAGAGATTTTTCTCCTCATTCTTGTTTTATCTTTTAGATGGCATTTTCATTCAACAGAAAGAAAAAAATAGATTCGCCTTCATATCGTCGTCATCTTTTGAATTCCTACATCGCTTTCATGTCTGCTGGATCAATTTAAGCATTTTATGTGCATGCTCCGGAAACCATGTTTTTCGTAAAAGACAACTAACCATATCCTTTCTTTCTTGACTCTCATGGTATACGTTTTGAGACAACGTTGATAGTTACTTTTGTTAAATTTTGTTTGACATGTGCATTTGTTTCCTGCCTGACTGTTTTATACTATTGTAAAGGAGTTCTTTTTTGAGGTTTCTTTTCTATTCACATAACAAACGTCGTTTGTGTTTTCTGAACTGAAGCAACTCTAGACTATGATGCAATTTTTTTGTTTGGCTTCTTCGTGATGTTATGATAAAAGGATTCGTAATTCCAAAAATCATTATAATTAATTTATTCAAATGTACAACCAAATCGGTAAATGCTGGTGAATCTTCTCTACTTGCAGGGAAATTCAAAATTATTTTTATAGATTTTGCAGAGCTAACATTACCATTCAAATAAAATAAATTGAAAGCGATCTACTAGCTTTCAATTTATTTTATTTGAATTGTAATGTTAGCTTTGCTAGGTTTTACTACCTTAATTTTATTATAACACTTTGCTCTTAGTTACCTAATTTACAGCTTCTTCTTCTTCTTATTCCCCTTTAATTTAATAGGGCGGAAACAGTTGCCCTCCAACGGACTCTGTTTTGTGCGACAGCTCTCAACTCCGACCAGGATCTTCCAGTTGTTGCGGTCTCTGCTAATAGGGTTCTCCTCCATGTTGTTGTAGGTCTTCCGACTCGATGGGAGCCTTGCGGTTTCCAGTAAAGGGCCAATTTGGCTAGATTTTCGTTTTCGCGTCGCAAGGTAAGGCCAATCCAATTCCATTTCCTGATTTGGTCGTCTATCCTTTCTTGGGCGGATTTTGGATTTTTAGAATTCGATGCAGGCATCTGTTGATGAAAACTTGTAGGCGCCCTGTGATAAATTCTGCGACTTTTCGTGATTTGCAACCGTACAAAAGAATTGCTTTAACGTTGGTGTTGAACAGCCGCAATTTGGTGTTAGTTGAGATCTGGGCTGATATCCAAATGCGGAACAGATATGCATGTGCGCTTCGTGCTTTATTTATTCTGGAACTGACGTCTTCTTCTGCTCCGCCGGTTTTGGTAGCAAAATTCATTTACCAGTTCCACGTCTGCTGGACTACGCTAAATTGTTCAACATGTTTTGTACGTCCTAGTGTCTGTGCGTCAACAAACAATTGCTAACAGAGTTGCTAGGTGTCCGTCTGTGTATGAATTTGTTTAAAATCTATCTTTCCCTCTCTCGATTCTTCATGCGCCCATAAACTTGAAGTATCATTTAACGATTGCGTACGTCGTTTTGACCACGTTTCAACCTACTCAAACTATGTTCTGGCTGCCCTCTAAAGGCTCAATTACATTGAGAAAGTTTACAACCTAAGGCAGGTTTTGGCTAAACCTCTGCGCAAATTATTTTCCCTGTCATATTTCTCCGGAGTTTATCCCGACTCTTGGAAACTTGCCCATGTTCAGCCCATACCGAAAAAAGGTGATTCCAGCGATCCCTCCAACTACCGCCCAATAGCAATTACTTCTATTCTCTCCAAAACCATGGAGACGATAATCAACAAAAAGCTTATGGGATATCTAGAATCCAACCTACTCATAAACGACAGACAGTATGGCTTCCGACAAAAAAGATCCACTGGCGATCTTTTAGTCTGTCTTACAGAACACCTCAGCCGTAGTCTGCATGAATCCGGTGAGTCTAGTCTGGTTGCTCTGGATATCTCCAAGGCTTTCGATAGAGTTTGGCACACAGCCCTGTTAGCTAAACTCAAAGCTATTGGAGTTGACTCACTTCTACAGAAGTGGATTGAGAGTTTCCTTTTTGGCCGTTCAATCAAAGTAGTATTGGATGGCGTCAAATCCGCATCCCACCCGATCTCTGCGGGGGTCCCCCAGGGGTCAATTTTATCACCGGCCCTATTTCTCATATTTATAAATGACCTTCTTTCAATCCCCTCCAACCCACTCCTCAGCTTCGCTGACGACGGTACTCTACGTTACTCGTACAGCGTCGATACAAGACAGACTCATGCCAGATCCTGTCTTGATGATCGCGAACTAATGTCCAAGTCGATTATAAATGACATTAAGCTGATTCTAGAGTGGGGAAAGAAGAATCGTGTTGAATTCAACTCCGACAAAACCAAGTACTGTCTTATCTCCAAAAAGAAGTTCAACACCTCACCATCCTTGAAAGTGGATGACGTGGTACTAAAGGCCGATCCATCCCTACACATCTTAGGCGTGACTTTAGCCAAAGACTTGCGATGGAATGATCACATATTCCAAATCGCCAAACAAGGATCTCAGTGCTTGGGATTTCTTAAGAGGTGCAAGTTCCTCCTCCAGCCATCGGCCCGTGCTGTTATTTATAAATCCTACATTCGGCCCCTTCTCGAATATAACTCCCTCGTTTGGGGCGGCGCCCCAATAACCACCTTGGCATGGTTAGATAAGGTGCAAAAAAGGGCGCTCAAGTTAATTGATGACGACACCGCCTGCTCCACCATCGACCCCCTGAGCCACCGTAGGAATGTAGCAGTACTGACAAAATTTTATCGCTACTACCACAGTGACTGTTCCTCCGAGTTAAACGCTCTCCTGCCTCCACGGCAATCTTATACCCGCAACACCAGATTAGCCCACTCGTCTCATTCCCTTCACCTGCAACTACCCTTTTCACGCACTCAACAAGATATGAATTCGTTTGTTAATAGAACAACTCGGCTGTGGAATAACCTCTCGCAGTCAGTATTTCCGAACTCCTACAACATCCAAGAGTTCAAACGCAGGGTTCATCACCACCTTCTTCAATACCCCCCCGTACCTTTTAATCCTTAACCTATGCCCCCCCCCCTCATCCCTCCCCCGTACTAAGCTTACTGCTAGACATTGCACCATGACGTGACAAATGACATGACGGACTAGTAGTACAAAGGGTGACTCCTGAGCTTAGCACTGCCACATAAAAAAAAAAAAAAAAAAAAAAACCTACTAGCCCGTGCATTCACTATCTGCTAATAAACTAGCCCAGTGTGATAATGTTCACTAGTTAACTGCCGAGAAAGTTGAAAGACGGGCTACTTTACTCATCATAGCTGCGGGCTACTTTACTCATCAACTAGCTGCGAGTTCATTATATGGTTTCATTAGTACAAAATGACGGAATTAGTTTGCTCCAATACTAGATGGCCTACTGTGCGAGTGCAAAGTTTTGAGTGTCATCGTTACTATCGCAATAGCTGACTCGCCGGCTTCTAAACTCGCCGGCTAGTAGCTTGTAAACTCGCTCAGTGTAATCAATCCTTAAGTGTGACTATCGTGAGAATAGGCTTCTGCGACTGTTTCACGATATCTTAGAAGAGCGCCAACCGGTTTTTGCAGCTTTCGAAATTTCTCAGAAATAATTTTATACTTCTGCGCTTCTGTACGTTATGTATTCAACTTTCTTTCTTTGTCTTCGCAGCACAGCTTTGAAACTCTCTCCCACGATCAAATTGGATGTACATCGAAGGGCGGATGTACAAGCAAAACTATCAATTGTGGGCCGGTTGGCCGATCAAAACTCATTGCGCTTATGGGTTTGATGAAAATCTGGATGTACATCCAGTATGGGGGCCTTAAATTATATTAAATTAAATTTGAATCACCCCGGCCCGCGGGATCATAATGCATTTTCAAAGTAACCGCAATACCATTTGGTTTGGCCACCCCTGATAGAGAGCAACCTGACCAAACTGCATTTTTGAGAAGAACAAATGGAGATATATTATTCGTGGAATAAAAATACATAATTAAAGCATTTCTCAAATTAAGCCACTGTGAACTCAAAGACACTTGATGACTGACATATGACGTCCATATGCTCTCCCCCAAAGGCTATTCCAAATTGCGAATCTACACGTGCCATTTAGAAACAAAAGGACCAAAAAATACTTCACATTTCATATCGCCGATTTCTTATTTTTACCTCTGCTCCAAAAATTTACGACTGATTTTGCCAATTTGGTGTTATTTTGGGTCCAGGCTATTTTTAGACACAAGCAATCCTACCTTAAACCTGCTGTAAGAAAATTGCAATTTGATATCGCATCAATAATAATGTTCAGCCTTGATACCTTGCTACAAAGCCGGGAATCTGCTAGTTGATAATACATAAAGTGATTGCAAGGAAATGAAATTGATTTAATTGCGGTGAGTTCTGTTAAAGACCTTAAAGCCCACAGATAGCACAAAAGATGGCCAAAAATCGATTATGTCAAGCCAGATTCCTCATAGCAAGCCGAAAGCCGATTGTTACATGTGGTAGTCGTAATTTATTGGTATTAATGTCATTTAGACTAGAATAAGATGGCAATTCGATTTGGTGGCTGGCAAAGGCAATAAAATCCAGAAGCACACTGTGCTGAGGCACGCACGGCACTCACCAGGGATAGATAATAATTTTGTACTCCGGAGACGTATGCTCGGCTGGTAATGGGAATGCTGCATTAAGGATGTGTAGACCCTTTGATGTGGTAAGGTAGACTCTTATCTGGCAGAGTATGGAAGTGTCACCCACCAAGCAATTTGTGTTAGCAAGATTATATTGACAGGTGTCTGCATTTTATTAAGAAATAGGTATGATGTTCATCATTTAATATATTGGGTATGGGTTTCGGGTAGATTAACTCATAAATAAACATTAACTGCCTGTCATTTCCCCTTTGAGGCACAGAGGCATATTTAAATGAGCTGCTTTCTGGCCTGAGGTGTTGATAACTTATCTCGAGTCTAATGATAATGTTTTTGTTGTTAGAAAAAAAATTATTTAAGCTTTAAATTATTTTCTTAAATTTATTTCAAAAATTTCAAAATTATTAAAATTATCTTAAAAAGACTTCTCGCTTGTCTCATTACGGTTATTAAAACGTTAAGCAATTATTGCATAGCATGGAAATCACGCTGTGTAGTCGCTAAGTTCTCCAAAAACGTATTGCGTTTTCTTTAGGAGAATTTAATCCTACTAGTGCTTAAATCAAAGTGAAAACTCTACTTTAAAGTCTTGACTTTACATAGGTTGATTCTGTATCACAAACATTGTCAAGATGTTCAGGTTTCCTATTAAGTTGTGAAAGGCTTAAGCTCCTAGAGTACCTCTGATAAGCCCCTTTGATCTGTTGACTGCTCCATTTTATAGATTAAGTACGTATTTTTCTTTTGGAGAAAAAGGTGTTTTAGGTTTGGTTAATTTTTGTGGATAAGATGGAGCCGTTACTTTTATATAGGCACCTTATTCATGGTAATAGTTAATAGGGTGACAAAATTACAACGTCGTATGTAAAAATTTAACAAAAAAAAAATTAAAATGCCCTATCGACTGAACCGTTGCACTGCAGGTCACTGAAGGCGAAATGCTCTGCTCTGCTCGTAGATTTAAAAGTTTGGCAATGTTACGAGATCAATAAGATCGGCAGTCCGACATATCTGTCCTAGAAGACGGGCAAAAATCAATGTAATTTTCATAGCTGGCTTTAACTACGATGACATTTTTTGGTTTATCCAAATTATCCCACACGGTGTGGTCTCTTAAGGTGCGTTTCCACTGCGGTTTGCAGACAGTGCGCGCACATAAAAATCCACAAAAATAGAGCAAAAAACGAAAAATTTCAAATTGTGCGGAGACAACGTTTTCATTGCGTATCCACTAAAATATTGCAGGAAGCATATGAAAAGTCTCAAAATATGTTTTAAAAGACTGTGGGTGCACTCTGTAGAGACAAGACTTTAGGTGGATACGACCTTGAAATCTTGAATGATAAAATTCTTGTGTGCGCACAATATTTTATGTTTTCCGATTTAAGTCTAGATATATTACCTCGCTTCAGTTCGACGATATAAAAAAATGAGCTTGGAGGACGAAAATTTATTAATAGGTACCTACTATTTACTCAGATACTATGTACAAATCGAAATGGTTTACTATGCCGCATTTAAAATATTTCGCTGGAAGGCACATTCCGAAATTACAAATTTCATCCGCAAGACCACTGGCAGAACAGGTAAGAGCGAAGGCGTCGTCAGCTACAAATATGTAGGGGACCTTGGCTCCTCTTTCCATAGGCTGTCTGGCTCCGGAAAATTTAATGTTCTTTTGTCTATCATTGTGGATAAGGAGGAGTTGTTAAAGACGCCCAATCATTTATTTTTATATTCTTTGAATTCGACATCCCACAATCAGGGCCGGCGCTTGGGGATTTGCGCCCGATGCACTATGCCATATTGCGCCCCATAAGTTGTTCATTTTTGAACGCAATGAAGGACGAAGAAGAGAGAAAGAATTTTCATTATTTCACATTATAGTCTAAGCTCCCATGACATAAAAGGTGCCCCATCGAACACCTCAAAACAATAAAGTGAGATTGGTTGAAAAACATGTAAAGAACATGTAACACCCGCCAGACTAGTAAAAATTTGTTAATTGCTATTTTTTATGAATTTTTGAATTATGTTAAAAAGCCATGTTTTTTTTTCCAAAACACCTATTTAGTCCGGAGACAAAATTCCAAAATGGCTGAAAATTGGTACACAGCTTCCTTATGACTTTTTAATAAAACAATTGCATGCTATTCTTCAGCACATTTCAAAAGGGAATTACCGAATACATCCAATTTTTGTTGGATGGCCCATGTGAAACTCGCCAATATTAATTTGTTAGACAGTGATACCCCCGCTTCACCAAACGCGGCTGTTGAAAAATGGATGCACTCATATAACACCCACTAGTGCAAACGCGAGGCTCACCGCCTGTAACGGTCGGAATTATCATTTATTTGAGTTGGGAAATTTATTTTGGGAATCACCTTGTAAAGGGAAATTTTGGAAAAATCACTGGGCGGAATCAGGAAAATTTTAAAAAAGATAGGCGAGGAAAAAATAATAATAGAAAGGAGTTCTGTTTTGGAAACGAAAAAAAACAGTTGGAATTTAGACGGCTGGATTCTGATTTTTCTGAGGGGTTAATAATATAAAAAAAAAATCAGTTTTTTTAAGAATATCTTTGGCTGGAAGACCAATACCTCCATTATCCAGTCCATTGGAGGACAAAAAATACATTTTTGGCTTCAAGTCAGCATTAATCAGGAATAGTTCGGTGCTGTGAAGCCGATGCGGTAATCCAAGCAAGTTTAGGCACCCCATTTGTAAAGGAGTTTGGAGAAGTACCGAAGCGGATACTACCACTACCAAAAAAAAACTTGGTTCGTTTGGCCCATAGTTGAGGGAGCAGGATATGAAGGTTTTGGTGTTATTTTTGAGAAATTTTTAGCTAAGAAAGGTGCGGATTGGCGTTAAACTGGACCAACTGGTTATTTATTTTAAGGGTCAAGTCCCGGTGGTGTTAATACGCTTCGTTTGTCCGTCACCAAAAGTGTAGGAAAAAACGTGACAACCGTGAAGAGAACTGGCGGAAGGCATTGGAGAGAAGGTGTATGGCGATACAGGCGTAAAATCAGAAGACTAACAGGCGAAAGTTATATAAAATTGCTTGAATTTGGGTTAGATAGTTGCCGGGAAGTTAGAGGATAGGGATCGAGCTGCAGACCTTAGTATCTGGAGAGCGTCAGGTAATTAAGCCATAATCATAGTGCATCCACACCAGCTGGATCAGAAAAAATCACACGAAAAACAACAAAAAATTTCCACTAAATAAAATTACAAAAAATTTTCTTTTTATTGCTTTAATTTTAAAAACACACAGAAAAATTTATTCATAAAATCTTAATTATAATAGTAGTTATTAATACCGTTGTAATATTTTTTTATAATTATTGGTGAATTTGTGTTGCTCCGTGTCGGATATTTGTTGTTCTTAATTGATTCCGAGAAAGTGTTTTCTAATAATTGATTTCTTTGGATTGTAATCATTTGTACAAAGCGAGGGGTATTGGCCAATGCTGCGCGCTTTATGGTTATCTGGCAGACTCATGTGCACGTAATTCGTAGGTTGTTTTGAATTGTATTCGTTCACGGTCAATATTTGATTCATCAAATTGTGATTGTTAATGCTCCCATGTAATGTTTGGGATGATATTGTATTAGAGGATTATATTTATTAAAATGACCATGCATTAAATTTGTTTCTTGTGGAATGGGTGAGGTAGGGGGTCGTTCTTTTTCAGGGTGATGCGGCTCAGGCGATGACGGGAGGATGATGGACGGAGGTCAAAATTGCACTGGCCCAGGTAAGTGGTGAACCAACCGCGGTAAGCCCCGGCCACACACCCCACGACCCCTCCGGCGAGCTAGATAACTCCGTGTGGCCGGCGTAGGAGTTCCGGATTTTCTTTTCATTTCTTATGTATGGTGTTGGCTCCTTGGCCATGCTCTTCCGGGCTTGTGGCTAAGGGGGTAACACCTCGCATAAGTGGCGCCCACTATTTATATCGCGCCATTATGCTGGTACACGCCTTCTCGTTATGCATCCACCAGACTACCCTTAACCTTTCCTATTCTTTTTCTATTTTCAGTTCAAGCTTACTACTAGACATTGCACCATGAGTTGAACGGCATGACGGTCTAGTGGTACAAAGGGTGATTCTTGAGTTTGACCATGCCACATAAAAAAAACCGCGTTCGAAAACTATTTCTTCAAAATAATCCCCTTGTCTGTCCTAAGATATTTCGTGTTTTCCATATTCATTGGAAAACAAACGATACGCCTCAAGAAGCTACTTCAACACTTTTCGAAGTCTTTTTTCAAGTATCCACTGAATTTACATGTCCGCGCACAGTCCCCGCAGAAGTTCTCCGCACCGACCCAGAAGATTTTTCAATGGATACGTTGTGTATCCACTGGAATATCGGTGTGCATGTGAAGTCTCCGCACTTTTAATCTCCGCACATTTTTTATCACCGAACATTGAATTTGGTGGGGACACTTTGACGGATAATGTATGGAGATAGTGCGGAGACATAACTCTTGGTGGATACGCACCTTTACAAGCACATCCATAACAAACAAAAATATGTACTAGGCTCTGTGCAGACTATACCAGAAAGTATTTACAAAGAGTAGCTCTACAATTAGACTATTATTCATCGGCATAAGTTTCTTCTATCAAATTGGACCTATCTCAAAAGGAGCGAAGCAAATTTGATCCTTTCATCCAATTCGACTCTTGTCCTCCTCTTCTTCTTCTTCTTTGATCCGCTAGCTGGCGTTCAAGGCCTGAGCCGGAGTTGATTGGGATGTTGACCATTACCTAGTCGTCAGTCACGACAGAATCTATCTGTATCTATCTCCTTCTGGATCCGCCCACTGGCCTATTTCCCGAAATTTCTACTGCCCTGAGCCGTTTTGGGATGCAGTTATTCTCCATCCTGATTAAGTAGTCAGCTAGTTTTAGACTATTAATTTTATAAAGGTTAAGAGTTCTTAGTGGCAGGGCCGGCGGAACGTGTTGCTATCCCCTTCTTCGAAACTGTTATTCGGTAACAACTTTTGCTAAAAAGGAAAGAAGGTTGCTCACTTCTTTGTGGGTGGATGGTGTACAGTACAACATGTGGTGTTATGGGACCTCTCGTGTGGTTCACAATGTGAATGATTACGGCCCGATGAGCTCGAACAATGTACGAACGAGGCCAGCTGAGATATTAATAAAAGCGCGCCCTGAAAGCGCTGCCCTGCCGTTTCCTGAGCACAAAACTATAACCGTGCTGGTAAGCAACCTGGGAAAATAAGTATCCGTAAGAATCAAGATCTGGAACAGATCAGTGACACACAGCTCGCACAGGCACCTGGGAGTGATAAAAAACCAGTGGGTTAATTTTATAACACACTTAGAGGCCATGGTGGATAGAGCTTCTGCTATTTGTGCAGCATTTCCAAGAATGCTTTCCAAAATGGGGGCTCCAACCGATCCGTTGGCTCTTGATAGCTCAGTTTACCTTTACACAGTGCCGCAGCAGAGCTAACAGCATAAAATGGCGAATCTCACGACCCGTTAAGCGCTCTGACGTTCCAAGTTGTTGTGACTCACCCGGCTGCTAAAAAAATTAACTCATATAACATTCAATAGTGCAAACGCGAGGCTCACTCCCTCCTTCTTATTTATCCACCAGACTACCCTTAACCTTTCATAATCTTTTTCTATCTTCAGGTCAAGCTTACTACTAGACATTGCACCATGAGTTGAACGACATGACGGACTATTGGTACAAAGGGTAATTTCTGTGCTTGACCATGCCACATAAGAAAAAAATAGTTCTTAAATCAATACCATATTTCGCACACAAAGAAATTAAAAACTAGGTTGTAAGGGTTCGGTAATATCCTATAATAATTCAAACAAAAAGAGGGTAGTCTGCCCCACATAAAACTCACCAATCATTTATTCTTACTGAATATTTTGGTGTAAACTAACTAACCAGCTAATAACAGTAACCACAGAACTCTGTCACAACAAAAGTATCAACTCTGTCACACAAACCTTAAGAATATGAATAAAATAACTTCTAAAAAATATTTATTTTCTCAAATAAAAAAAACGATCGTTTAATTTTGTATAATAATCTAGCAGGTTCAGCTCCCCTTATGGGCATCTCCCTGGTTACAGAATATGGGTCTCAGCTACGGTTGAACAAGCCTCTTACTGCTACCGAATTCTCTTAACTTATTGAACTAGGTTACCTTGCCCTTCTCTCTTCGCTTTAAAACTCTTCTTTCGGTCGTCCTCCCTTTAACTGCCGCAACCTCTTCCGTTTATAATTCCAATGTTGTTGATTCGGAACTAGCTCCGACCGAGGAATTTGAAATTCACTCCAGAGCCCGTCTATATAATTCCATCCTGCCGCTTCTTCCCAAAACAGGGCTGTCTGCAACAGAATCTCCTTCAGGTTCAGACTCTGCAAACCCTATTCGCGAAGTATTGTAGAGGCGAAAAGAACCAAAACGGCCTGCTGTTCACCAGCAGTCATCAGTTGTTTGAGGCAACGTGTGGCTCGACACAGGACCCTGAGCTTAAGAGTCTCTTGACGGGGTTAGCCGAGCAGCTAAAGAACTATTAGAAATATAGAAGTGAAGTTAAATGCTCTAAAGGAGATTTTGCCACAAAAATCATATGAAATCAATGGAAATTTAATTTGGTCCGCAGGGTTTCCTCGTCATTTGTTGGTGGATCTCCTGGAGGGCAGGGTAAAGGAAGAAGAATCTGGCCAAAAGCAAGAAGGTAATCTTCGGAGTCCCTAACTGCAACGCTTCCGCTCGCGTAATATCCTCTCTCGATACCCCATTGCCTTCGATTTCACCTGGTGGATCGCAAGGAGATATCCCGGCGGATGAGATTCACCAGACTATCCGAAGGAGTTGAGACTCTCGAAGGGACCCTTCCTCGGTTGGGACTGGTCTGACAGCCCTGTGGTTAGCATGGGACAAAATGGAAACTTGGCCTCACATGATGGAATCTTGGCATTAAAGTGACCAGCTCGGTTGCTGACCCAGAAGGTTTCGGTGAAATATCTCATCTCCGGTCTGGTAATCAGTTGTACCAGTTCTCATGCTCAATATGAGCGGCGGCTAAATTAACCGTTCACGAGGTAATTGCAGGCGGTCCGTCATGGGCAAAAAGGCTATGTCTTCCGTTCAGTTTTTTCAGGTCTGGATATGCTGATCTGTGTAGGGTCATATGACTACCAAAAGTGATTGCCGTTGACTTCGTCCTATACTGTACGTCTTCGCCCTGCCGTTGACTTCATACCTTGAGGATTGCCTGCCGCCCAAGCTCCAACGTAGTGGACAAGTGTGGTTTCTACTTCGCTTTGGGGCGCCAAACACTCGCCCTTGTGCATGTTCCGTTTGTTAATGTTCTATTTGACAAGAACAACATCTTCGGCGAAGATGGAGGTAGGAATCGGTAGCATAGCTGTAGATCTTAAATCGTATGAGCAGTTGGCGTTGCTCAGTACAAAACAAAACGAATGGTGCTTTGAAATTGGTATGAGTACACTGACAAGTTATATTAATCAGCACAATATAGAAACTAGCTTTAAATTACAATTGTAACGGTCCGGTTACAATTAAAAGTAATATTAAACCGTTCCCGGCTTGATTTTACAAGTGCTTTTAGAATTCCTAAGATTCTTATGTATGTCACGTATTAAATTGGGCAATTTAAAAAAGAAATCTTAAAAAATGCTGTTTAAGTCATTCATTGTCCTTTCCGAATTTGTAATTTCTGTAACTCGTCTATAACTACACATTTAAATTCAATGCTTATGTTATACCTACATGAATTAATTCATTGTAAGTTTTTAAAATAATTAATTAATGGTTTAAGTTTCATGTTTGCCCTTTTTAATTTCCTTCTTTATTGTTATTTCATAGCAATCTTAAAAGCAATTAAATATTCCTAATCCTCGGGGAAACTTCTTTAACCATTCAGTTTTTAAAAGTTATAAATTCAAAGTTAATTGCCCGCAATTTTAATAATTGAAATATTACTTAAGATTCAAATTTAAATTTCACTTCTTTTTTTAAAGTCACACCTTAACCGTGAATAGAAAGTTTCCTTAGATTTGCACGTTTAATTTTATGCAAAATCAAGAAACCCCAGAAGAGCTGTAATTTTTGTAAATCTCACCACAGCTTGATGAGGGGAATGAAAGGGGAGAAAAAATAAATTAAAAGCCTGCCGGTTTTGGGGTTTGTTGCTGCCAAATTTCCTTTGGCATGAATTTTTCTTTTTCCGTTTTTTACACAGAAGCTTTTCATAGAAGAACTTCTTTTTCTCGTCTGTTTTTTTTTTTTTTTTTTTTTTTTGGAAAAGAAATACGCAAATTTATATAAGGGAGTGGTGTATATTACGAGAAGACGGCTGTTGGTTGCCAAAAGCGATTCTATTGAAACGACGTCGCAAAACAAGACGGGGGAGGAAAACAATCAGTAGCACTTGCACCCATACAGCCGGGGATGACATATTAACGGGGGGGATGGTTGAATCTATAAATTTATGGAGCTCATCTGAATAGGGGTGGCCAACGAAATCCTCGCTGATTAAATATCGCCAAAATGGGGAGTAATCTCTTTGTTTGATGGCAAATCAACAGTCGTGGATGTCGGATTTCGGCTTCATTAACCCTTGAAACCTGAGGGAGATTCATTGAAGAAATTTCTGTTTTATCGGTTGTATACCAAAATAGGGTAGGGTTTGGGTAGGTAAGGCATTTATTTATTCTGTTAATTAGGCCCGCGAAAGTGGCATCTTTTAACCCCTCAGTTATCCACGTTCGGGTCAATACCTACGAATATATTAACAATTCCTGGTGAAATTTAAAGCTGACAGGTTGATGGCCCGAATAAATCTTATCAAAAGGTATCCCCAGAGATGTTCGCATCAGCCGCCCCTAAATTAGCAATTATCATTTTTCAGACGTAATTAATCTGTAAAAAGATTAAGAGATTCTATGGTTTTATAATAATCAATTCAATATGGTTCTGTCGTTCTTTCATTTTAATCAATTTGTATAAAACTTTTTAATTTCTGCAAGATCCGTGGGGTTCAGGGGAATTTCTTCTCTATCTTCCTCCGTGCCCCAATACTATTTTTGCACTATGTCTTTCTTGATATTAGATAGATCGATATCTTATGTATGGATATAATGTAGTGCATAAATTCAATGCCTATACCAATTTTGTTTGGAATATCGTAGTTTTCCAATAGTTGTGCAATAGTACATATTCTGATTTTATTCACTTCTGGATTAAACTTTACCTTTGATTTGAGACCATGTCATACAGAAAACAGAGTATTCTACACGGAAGTTATAATATTGCCATTGAAGGCTCAACCAATCGGATTCCCCGAATCTTATCTCTCACCTGGGTTTCATCTTTATTACTAGAGGCTTTATCTGCCGTGCCCTCCAAGTGCGTTTTGAAGTTTAGCCTCCGGTCGTTCATTACTCCCAGGTATCTTTATCCTTACAGCTAACTAGTTTTCGCCGTTTGCTGATCATCACTGTTTCAGTTTAGTGCTCAGCAAGCTTCAATCCAGCGCGTTCTAGCCACGCTTTTATATCTATGATCACTTCGTTCGCATACAGTTCGATGTCATCTACGACCTCAACGACAACTAACCCGATTTCATCTGCGAACCCGACCAACACCGCTTCCTTTGGAAAACGAAGCCCCAACGCATCATTGTACATTGCGATCCACAGAGAGAGGCTCTAGGACCAAACCCTGCTGAACACCGCAAGTTGTCCCGAACACCTTCGGACCATCTTCCGAATCGCAATGAAGCGACTTACCCTGAATGTAGTCGGCCACTACTCGCAATAGGTACTTTGGTGTGCCTGGCTCAATCAACGTCTCAACTATTTTGCTCCACCTCGCTGAGTTGATTGCATTTCTTACGTCGAGGGCTATCAGTGCGCAGCAGTGATTTTTTCTCTACGGCGGCTCTTGCTATGCCCACCACCATGTTGACTGCATCAGTCATCGACCTTGCCTTTCTGAATCCGAATTGTTTGTCCGACAGACCACCTAACCTTTCGGCGCTAGGGAGGATCCTGTTACAGATCACCCGCTCAAAAAGTTTGTCTATGCTAGGAGGCATATCGGTCTGTAGGACGATGGGTCCCCTAAAGGCTTGTTCGGCTTCGGTAGGAGCACGAGTTTCTGCTAATTCCATCGCTCCCCTCTCTCAGGCACGCTGTAAATACTTCAGCGAACCTGTCTAGCACAATTGAAGCAGCTAGCTTCGACACTTTTATATCCATATCAAGGGCCTTATTGATTGATCTTTTTTGCAGCCTCCAGAATCTCATCTGCGGTTACCACAGGGAGCTCTTCTTGGTCCACGTGAAGTAGATTGATGGTGCGTACGTTCTGTGGAAACAGGACGTACACTATTTTGTGGAGCAGCACGAGGCAGGTGATTGGCGGAGAGCGCTTGACTTTGACCACTGACATAACCATTTTATAGGCTCCGCCCCAAGGGCTCGAGTCTGCTTCTCTGCACAACCTGCACATTTATAAACTGTAAGCTTTCCTGTTGTAATCATGTTTCCTTCATGCTGTCCAAGATATATGGTACCTTGCGAAAACTGTTTCTGTTCGCGGATCTGCTTTCACCATCTATCCGTGCCAAGCTTGTGAAATCACTTTTTCTGCCGCATTTTCTCTATGGCGCCCTTGTTTATTTGTCTCTTGATTCGTCCTTTCATCATCGACTCAGGATCGCATTCAATGATTGTCTGAGATTTGTTTTTCACCTCCGTAGATGTGATCATGTGTCGGACGTGCAAAATTCACTACTGGGATGTGGGATCTTTCATTTTCTCAATGTCATGGCACTAACTCTTCTACATAAATTTTTTATTCTAAATGTCCTTGCTACCTCGCTGACTTCCTTATCCCCATGCAGTCCTTGAGGTCATTCAAGCTGCTTATCCCTTTTCATCGTTCCTTGGTTGGTAGTCGTTCCTTCTTTGTGCATGCGATTAGACTTTGGAATACACTTCCTCTATCCATCCAAAAATCAGCACAGCCCATGTTCAAAAGCAGGCATCTATTTTTATAGCTTCTCTTCCAGCTCCACAGTAGTACTACTACTCTACTGTCCTTACCTATTTCTTTCGTTTCTTCTTTCTTCTCTCTTACTTCTTTCAAATTCTTCGCTCTTCTATCTTAAGCTAGGTGTAAGAATTTAGGATTATTTACCATTTGTTAAATGTACTGTGGTGACCGCGTAAACTTAATTACCAAGTTTCACGCAAAGCCACACAACAACCTCCCACACGATAAACACGATCAGTCGGAACACTATCGATCACCGAACTCAAAGTTCAGTGATCTTGCCGTTTTCTGTTCCGTTCCAGATCGTGTTTATCGAAGATCCATTTTCCGGCATCTCCGACTCTCACTCCCGAGTTCGATAACTTACCAGATGCATGCTATATAAATATACTAGCAAAAACCCGCGTGCGTTGCAACGCCTTTTAATAAAAAAAAATTATGTGGGCATACTCCGGGATAGGAAATGGTTATAATGAAGCATGGTTATGGGTACATGAAAGAATTTAGAGTTACCTATAAAAAATATGCTTCAAATTTATTAAAATTCGAGGTTGAGCACCACCTATCGAAAAATTGTGTACTACGTGCATAACAGACACCTAGGCAATCATATTCAGAATACTTTGGCAACAAGACGGCACTACTGATTTGATCCTGAAAAGGGCCATGGTGCTTCTCGTTTACGTGTTTCGTCGTTTTATGTTTTAGCAGCTGGTCATATCGCCCGCACAGCACTGGCAATACAAAAATGTATATATTATGCACAGGTTAACAATTTACTGTAACGGTTATTTATAAACGATAGCTTCTGCCCACAGGATTAGTACTTCGAGGAGCCTATTTTCTTTTCCTAGGTCCCATCTATGTTTGTACCAAAATTCATCAAAATTGATTCTACAGTTTAGGCGTGAGGGAGTAACAGACAGAAAGTAACTTTGAGAGGCCCTTGTTCTATGTATGTAAATTGAAACTGGGAATTTTTGATGATGATTCATAATATGCAGAAGCTATAAATAAATAGCTAGTTACTGCAATACACTTCTATAAACTACGTTAAATGTTTTTTTTTTGTTCTGCGTAAACATGCAGATTTTGCGATGTAGAAACACGCGAGCAAGCTACGTAGAGCTGGCCATGGGAAAAACATGGCTTGCCCAAATGTAATCCTGCTACCTTTAAGGTTTGACCCTGTGATTTATTGACAGTCATTGCAAATGCAACTTTTAATGGGAACTGGAGACGCTTAAAATTAAATGGTAAGTTATTAGGTATGATTGGGATGCGTGGTATAAGCACATTGTCTCCCTTGGCTTCGCCAGTTAAGATTGTGGCCTTCACAATATTCCGTCTTAGTTCGGTGACTCGCAACCGAGTACCGTTGCATAATCTTGGCGCGTTCAAATTGCGCATTAACAAAACGGGTACACCTACTTTTAATTCCAGCTTATGGGATGGCACCCCGGGTAACTCCACAGAATTTAGGAATTCCACGGGATAGCTGGTAGTGTCATCGCATGACATGACTGTGTCTATAGAGTTATACACTGATGTCTCGCTAGTTATTTCATCCAAGATTTTTTTATTTATTTTCGCAACAGTCTCATTTTTTGGTGCCAGTATGGTTCTTTCACACAACCAGTTTTCGTCGTGAATATTGTGTCGCAGATTTGGGAAAACTTAAGCAATAAGTTCGTCTTCCGACTCCACAACATGACAAAGTTGGTGTGTGAAAAGAATCATACCTTCTTGGTCGGTTTCAAGACGGCCTTCACCAATTTCTAGCAGTTTTTGAGCATATGCTCCTGACTCGACATCGCTGAATAACTGGACTCGCATGTTAGTGGTGAGATAAAGCTTCTCAACTTTGGTCCACAGGTATGATGCTTTGAGACACGCGTTAATTTCGTCTGCTGCAGTGCCTCTTTCGATAACAGGTAAAGTCTGTCTAAAATCCCCTGCCAATAACACTACCACACCACCCATTAACTTTCGATTGCTTTGTATGTCTTGTAGACAGCGATCGAGCGCCTCGATGGCGCGTTTGTGTGACATAGTGCACTCGTCCCACACGATTAGTTTACATTGTTGCAACAGGGCGCCGCGGGCGCCGCTCTTACTGATGTTGCACGTTGGGGTTTTTTCGCTGGCCAGATTAAGAGGTAATTTAAAACCTGAGTGTGCCGTCCGTCCACCGCTCAGTAATGTTGCGGCGATCCCAGAGGAAGCCACAGCTAATGCAACATTACGATCCCTACGAATTTTTGCTAGAAGCAAATTAAGCAAAAAGGTTTTGCCTGTTCCGCCCGGGGCATCAAGGAAAAAAAGGCCGCCCTCACCTCGCTCAACTCGTTGTAATATTTTGTCATAAATGTCTTTTTGCTCGGGTAGCAAGCGTGGCTCAGTTTCGCTGATCTGAGCATCTAACAATGTGGTATCGTAGCTCAGCTCTTTGATCAAATCGGTCGACAAGCCTCGTCGACGCTGTGGTGTAGGCATACCGAAGTCGGACAACTTCTTTCCAGAAATCGTTACTATTTTGTCTTCGATAAGACCCAGTGCTTCATTGAAACATAGATCATTATTGACTTGATCCATCCTTTCAAATCTATGCAAGATATCTTCTGATAATGCAGTTTTATACTTATCCCATAATTGAAGAGGATTGGATAAACCGCAACTGCATATCAATATGGCAAATAGTTCTCTTATTTGCGATGGAGAGCGGCATAGAACGGCCTCTTCTATTGTGGAATTCCAATGGTTGTCATCTTCCAACAACCCCAACTTCTCACACGTTTGTCGAAAAGTTTCAAGTTCTTGGCCGTCAACTGTTTTTAGATCCAAAAAGTTAGTGGGCCCTCGTATTACATTCAGCAGCATTCGCAAACAGTAACATTCGAAATTGCTAACGTGGACTGTGTAAATGCGACCAAGAGCATCTCCTGCCTTTACACCAGGCCAGCCGTCGACAGCTGTTCCTTGTAAACGACGTTTCCATTTTTTTAACGACACGTTCCATGTGTAGTAACGGGGTACGTCAACATAACGTAAACTTTTTGCAAATGCGTCATTTTGACATAGTAGGAAAAATGCAGTAAGTGTCGTCCTAGGTGGTACGGCCATTCTCTCCCTAAAATTGTTTTCAGTGAAGTAAATCCGCTCGCCATTGGGCAGATGTACCGCAAGGTGAGTGACTGTTGGGTGTCTCTCTTGCAGAGGTAGACCCAAGATCCGCCACGCTGCTTCGTTACTACTAACATATCGCCCTGTTCGAAATGTCTGCACCTCATCTCTCGGATCAATATTTACGTTCCCTTGCTGTCGGATGTTAAAAATAGCCTGGTCACTACCTTTATTTATATATTTACAAATATATTTTATAGCCTGTACCGTATTGCAGAACTCTACATTTATATGGCAATTAAAAATTTTAGAGAGAAGAGGAGAATAAGGGACAACCCAGCTATTGTCAACCAATATTTCCCGTATTCCACCTCGGGGCTTTAGAGCTATCGTACGTCCACCATCTTCTGGTGCTCTACGCCTGTACAGTGGATAGCCTTTCTCGTTGGTTTGAGTATCTTTTAAAAGCGCCCTTGGATAATTTTTGGTACATTTTCCTTCCCTTATGCATGGTGATGATTTAGTGCACCACATGGCCCGTGAATCATATTTTTGATCACAGTATCATAGAGCTTTCGATCAGTTTCTGGGTTCGGTATCTCCGCACATATGATTTCGTCAATTTGGTTAGAACGTAATTTTTCCGTCAACCACAGCAGCAAGTGCACGTGAGGCAAACCTCTTTTTTGCCACTCAATCGAGTACATAAAGCACCTCATGTCACCAAATATCTTACCTTTCGTAAGTAGCGCAACTAACTTTTGAACTTTTATTTTAAATACTCTGGCTGTTAAGTCATATCTGTCCGTTGAATTTTGACCTGGCATGAGCTCTATAGTAATTTCTGGCCAGGCGGGATTACATGTCATTGTAATAAATAGATCAGGCCTCCCGTAGTTGCGCACATATGTGAACGCATCCTGGGTGTATTCATGAAGATATCTCGGGCTATTTACAAATGATGACGGGATAATCACCTTTTGACCCAAGTTATTCGGATTTAAATCAGCATCATTTCTTATCGTGTCTTGTAAATGAATATAGTTTTCTGCTCGCAGTTTCGTTTGGTTCAAAGCAATAAATCTTAAGCGCTCACTCTCCATTTTGACGTACACGTCCACTAAAAATTGATGAAGGAGAAGTCTACATCGAAGCAATAAATTAAAATTGTTGCGACGTACCATAATATGATACGCATAAAAGTCTTTGCAGGACACTGTTTTGTAAGGTATGGTTTGTTGGGTAACTGGGTTTGTCTGAGGAATGTCAAAGCTGTATCCCTCTTGTCCTTTCCAAAAAATTATTGGATACTCGAGAGCGTCATAAAATCTATGAGTGTCCGGAACTCTAGTGAGTTTGTTCACTACTAACTACTACGGCAGCTATTTCATTTGAGGTCGGGGCATTGAATCGTCTTTCGTGTTCACCACCCATGAAATAAACTTGCAAAAATTTTGGTTGCGTATTGGTAGCAGGACGCAAAGAGCCAATTGTGTGGTATACTTGCCCTTGGATTGTGAAAGTCGGGCAAAATCCTGGCATTGATACAATGTTATCCGCCCCAAAAGATGTCATATGGAAACATGTATTGTATTTCCTTATGTTTTTTAGAAAACGGCGAGACTCATCTGTTTCATAACAGAAAAGTTCTTTAAGAGGTTCAACTGGCTCGTCTATTGAAGGAAGGACTACTTTTCCACCCGAACAAAATATGCCTGTTGCTTCATCTTTCCATTTAAGAGCATTGCAAAATCTGCATTCTTTGTCCATCCCTCCTATTTTTATAAGATTGTGGCTTTCATAATCAAGAGTCTCGTCGTACACAAATGCAGATTTATCGAAAACACTCCACGTGTTCCTTGTGAATATTTGACGTCGTTGTTGTACCCTTTCAGCAACAGCGCGTCTGCGAGATTCTGCTGCTTCAACGGTTTCTGTAGCTCTTTGGGACTCATTGTATGTAGCTCGCTGAAGACGCCGAACTTGAGACTGTTCTGGTGTCTCAGCAGCCCGTTGAGATGCTATATATTCAGCATTCTGCTGACGCCGAGCTTGGGACTGCTCTGGTGACAGAGCAGCTCTGTGTGCTTCCTGACGCACTGCCTGTTCAAGCCTTCGCAGTTCAACTTGTGGAAACGTTTCGTCAAGTCTAGCAACTTGCATTGCTCGAGCTCTATTAGAGCTTTGGGAAAGATTAGACTTACGCTTTCGTGGCATAATTCTTTTTATTGTTTCTTTTTCTATACTATGTACTAAAAAATCCAGTACGGCAGGTATTATTGGTATTTTATTATTTTATACTTCAAAAATGCAATACCTCTGCCTATCCAATTGAAATAATAATTATTGTTTAACAGAAAACAGGTATTATTGTAAATATGTAGCTATAATTATAAACTAAAAAGAAAAATTAAATACATACCTATAAAGTAACTGGCTTTTTCTATTGTATTATTTTAACTTCATTTGTGTGTACGGTAAAGAGTGATTATTTAGAAAGTAAACAATTTAATTGAAATTTAATAATTGACTATTTAATATTTTAAGTAACCTTACTAAGTAAGTTAACTACAAACAAATTTACGGTTTCGCAGTATTATTGCAAGTAGCTCTTATTGTAAAGAAAACAAAAAATCAAACGCCTACTATGTAATATAAATAGAAATAATTTGTTGTAGGTGTACAAATTGTTAATAAAAATATGCATTTGGAAATAAATATCAAATTGTATTGTATTTTCGATTCACTATTTTTTAGCGATAATGGCTTACAAATAAAAGATAGATATGTATATGCTTTCGCGGACTTTTTTTGTATAAATTTTTTTGTAAAGATACATTTCCATCATACATTATATTCGTGTAACTTTTAAGCTTTTTGCAGCGCACGCCAGAATGGGCGAATTTTTTCCGATTTACGTGATACTTATATTGTTATATTTTGGCCTATTTACTGAATAGCTTTATAAATTATAGCCTATAGCAAAAAACCCGTGTGCGTTGCAAGGCTTTTAAATAAAAAAAAAATTATGTGTGCGTTGTACGCGGTAGGAAAAAAAGTATAATGAAAAAACAATAAATCTGGAAAAAATTGCCTCTTCCCAATCTTATCGGTGATTCAATTAGAACAGCGTTATGTATTCAAGTAGATGCATCTAAACATATAACTTCTCGGTGAATTGGAATTTTAACTTTCTCTTTTCGGTTAGCCGTTACACTGCTCCCTTCTTACTCAGTATTCGTCCCGAACACAGCTTCCTCCAGGTCCCGTTTTTTCCGATCGAACTTTTTGGAAGCGATAGATGACATCGTTTAACCTCGTGATGACAATGTAGGGGCGCACAAATTTGCAAACTTCGACTCTTTCTACCGTTTTTACTGTTTCTATACTGGTTAGACGGAATTTTAGAAATTTACTACATTTCAGAATGTGGCTTGGGAAAATTCGTGCGTCATATTGGACCCGCAATTTTGAATTTATAAGCTTTGATCATAAATTCGTTGTTTGCCCTAAAAGCCCCCAGATACCGATTTTCATTGCAATCGGAATACAATTGGAAAAATTCGTCGGCCATATTGGCGCGGCCATTTTGAATTTATAAGTTTTGATCATAAATTCGTTATTTGCAACCTTAAAAACCCCTAGATATTCACTTTCATTGGAATCGGAATACAATTGGAAAAATTCGTCCGCCATTTTGAATTTATAAGTTTTGATCATAAATTCGTTATTTGCAACCTTAAAATCCCCCAGATTTCGATTTTCATTGGAATCGGAACACAATTGGCAAATTCGTCGGCCATATTGGCACGGCCATTTTGAATTTATAAGTTTTGACAACAAATTCGTTATTAGCGACCTTAAAAACCTCTGTATACCAACTTTCATTGAAATCGGAACACAATTTGCGTGGCCATTTTGAGTTTTCGGCGGCCATGTTGAATTTTTTTATAAATTATAGCCTATATGTTATTCTGATATATGAGCTATATTATTGTAAAGTTTCATTAAAATCCATTCAGTAGTTTTTGCGTGAAAGAGTAACAAACATACATACAAACATTCACGTTTATAATATTAGTAAGATTATTGTTCGACACAAATATAAATCTAGATATAAAACTATCGAGTTACAATCATACATATAGTGTGCATAATAAAGTATTGATTTTATTTAGTGTACATAGTTTGTTATTCATACAAAATAACTCCATAGTACTCAAGAAGATTGTAATCTTGTGTACTCTGCCAAATATATAAACAAATAAATAAATAAAAACCTTTGGAAGTGCTTAGATTTACTTTTATGGGGCCCATCCACGGGCCAACTAGTTGCCCAAACTGAGTTGAGTTGTCACTGAATCGCATCGTGTGTGGGCAGTTGGTAAACTGATTTGACAGTTGGGGTTTCAGTTGGGATAAATCAAAATCTTTTAATTTTATGGGGGCGGGGCCTAGAGTTTGGGCAACTAGTTGCACTGTGTGTATTGCAGTTTGGCAAACTACTTGGATGAATTAAGCCTGAATTCGAAGAATATATTTTTTTTGCAAGTTTATTTTGCATTATTTTTAATTTAAATTATGAAAGTTCACATAATATTAAATTATTTTCATAATTTATACTTTTAGAATTTAATTTATATTTTAAAAAATATAAATATTCATATTAATAATTAAAAAAAAATATAATTAATCTAAAAAATCATCTTTCTCCAATTTTTATTATTATAAAACTTAGTCGCGGGTTTTCTACAATTTCATTTAACTTTCAAATTGTCTATAAAATATGGAATTGACACTTGAAATATCAACTCAGTTGAAGCGTTTGTGGCAAAACAACAACTTTTTACACAACTCAGTTTGGGCAACTAGTTGGCCCCATTAGCGATGACTTTGTTTAGCCTTTTTCTCGCTTCCTTATATCTCTTATGGAGCTCGGACAGTGCCGATTTCTCTGACTTCTCCTTCTCGCTTTCAGGCAGGCCCTTCGGCATTCGTCGATCTCGGCGTTCCACCAGAAGTTTGGTGAGTGTTGACGGTTGCCGGTGCGCCGAGGCATAGACACTTCACATGCCAGCTTTACGGAGTCTTCAATCCTCTCTGCTCCTTCTCTGGCACCTTCTGCTGACTTCGCATCATGCAGGAATACGTCTTCGAACATCGCTGTGTCAAGTTTCTTAACGACCCATCTTCTTGCCGAGGACCGATGAAAACAATGCAAAACCCCGTCCGATCAAGGTGTACACCTACTCATTGCCCGCAAAGCTCTGATGATTCAAGCGCCGCTAAGAGTAGTACAAATGCTAATATCTTAGCTTACTCACATGCATGTTGGCATTCCTAAACATATTTGCAATTGGTCATATGAGACTTTAATATCCCGCAACTTCGATAAAATTGGTGAACTGAGCCTTAAAATAACCTCAGTTCGCATACAGTTTCCACATATTCAATGAGGATAAAACAGACTTCAGTTCGCCCAACTGAACTCGAACTCGCTCAAAAGAGTGCAATAAACTGGAAAAGTGGAATGCCATTCCAGTGAGCTTTTTCATTTCTGACTTATGGCGAGAAAGCAACAATTGTAAGCACGAACTGAACATTAACTTGACTTTGCCATTGAAGCCACTTATGTAGCTATTAAACTGAACATTATTGAACTGAGATCCGTAAAGCCGGGGCATAAGGCTCTAATTGAAGCTTAGGTGTTAGAGAGAATAAGAGTATCCTTGGAAGCATAATTTCTTCTGAAGTTTATATAGCTGCATACCAATAGAGCGTACAGCTCTGCTTGAAAGACCATAGCTGGGATGCTCAAGCTAAAGGTCGCTCTAAACCTGAGGCTTTCACCTGAAGTCCTAGTAGTTATACTTGGAGTCATTCCTTCCATCCAAATGTCGAAATGTTTCCGGTCTCTGTTTCCTCTTCTTGTTTTTATTGCAGATATCCGGCTCTAATTTTCGTTCCTGTTAGGAAGTGGTCAGAATCTATATTTGCACCGCGCTATGATCTCACATCCAGCACATTGGATTGATGGCGTGCGTTTATAAAGACATGATCAATTGCGTTGTTGGTTACACCATCTAGCGACTTCCAGGTTGCTTTTTGAATATCCTTATGCTGGAATTTGGTGCTGGAAATAATCATATTTTGCGCCATGATAAAGTTTATTAGTTTTAATCCATTATCCTTCAATGGTGTTCATGCAAACTAAACTTTCCGATTGTCGGCTGAAACGCTGCCTTTGGCCCTATTTTTGGATTGGCATCTCCAATGGCTATCTTTATGTCATGACGAGGACAGCTTCTGTATACTCTCTCTAAAGAGTCATAAAACATCTCCTTTTTCTCTTCGGTAAGAGCATGTACATGAGCATGTAATAATTGAACGAATTTTGCACATTCTTTCATCTATGGCTTCAAACCCTATGACGAGGTGTTTTATTTCCTTTCGTACAATGAATGTTGTACCTAATATGTACATATGTGGTCTCTTTGTTTGCAGTTATAAAATATGTTGTTTTCTTTTTTCCCCTGTTCAGTCCATCTCATCTCCGGGATGGCTGCTATGTCCACTCTGTATTTCGTCAATTCATCTAGGAGGAATTTTAGCTTACCAGGTTGGTATAGTGTTCTTACATTCCATGAAAATAAGTTCAAATCGTTAGCCTTGGTACGTTTGCCGGGTCGTCTCCGTGAAATCTGTTCAGTCCGAGGCTCTGCCGTTGGTTCCATAGCAAAATGTTAATGCCAGGAAAAGTTGATAGCCCTGCGCTGGTAGGCGAGAATATAGCGTATCACACTCGCTACTACCGTCGCGTCGTTAGTTGGTTATCCAGGGGGCTTCAAGTGAAGGTGACGGTTCGGTTTTGCCCCCCAGAAACGGCCAGAAAAGAATTAGTACAGTTAAATTAAGCCGAAAAAAGCGAAATAGCGGAAATGATTGGGTACAGTCTGAAAATTGGCCCAGAGCTTCCTTTTAGGACTCTTAATAAGGGGTTATAAAGTCTACCGATTTTCTACACCGGGAAGCTTACTTTTTTGGGGGTTTTAGGGTTAAAATAGCAAATATATCTTAAACTGTAAGTCCTATCATAAAGTACTGTTCACAAAGTTTGTAGATCATACGATTCTCTACAAAAAAAATTTATACTTTTTCCCGTACGAATTGCCATTCATGAGATATCATGGTTTGAACAATTTCAAATACTCATATGTACTCATTCGCGACTTGTATAGGTTATCAGACGTTCCAGTTGGAATGCGTTGCTAATTTTTTTTAGGTGGATGTATTTGGAGGAAAAATATGTTCTAGATAGGGGGCTAACCACTAAGATACAGGGTGTTCACGAAAAACCAATGCATTTTTTTTTTCATTTATTTAGAGTTAAATAGCTCCTAGACTAATAGCCCAGTGCAATTAGTCGAAAAAAGGGCATGAAATTGCATTTCATGATGTACAAAAATTTTTTTTGGAATTTGTTCGGGTACATCTGACAATGTTAAAACCAAGTTTGTGGGATCGCAGTGTGATGGGAAAAGCCGCCATCTTGAAAAAGAGGTAGAGGTCGATTGATTTACTAATTGCACTGGACTATAATTATCGTAAATGAAAATACTTAGACTCATCTTTTAGCTTAATGTGTATTCTTTTATTTGATATAAAGAGCAGGAGCTTGAGTGGCTCCGTTTAGAAGATATGTAGGTTCAAAACATGAGCGAAATGCTAAAAAACCCCTAAAGAGTAAGCTTTCCGGGGTAGAAAATCGGTAGACTTTATACCCCTCATTGGACATTGACAAAAAAGTACATTCCATGTACACATATGTAGTATATATCTATATAAATACAATTGGAGTGTCTGTCTGTGATTTCAAAATAATTGTGGTTTTTTTTAATTTTATATTAACGAAATCACGCATTTTTAAAATTTATGTCTGTCTGTATGTCTGTCTGTCTGTTTGTTCGGGCTAATCTCGGAAACGGTTAATCCGATTGGGATGGGACTTTCACTGGAAGATTTAGTATTTTGGCGGGCATGTTTTAGGCTATTTATATGCACTATATATTAGCTGTACCTGTGTGTATGTATGGAGACAAATCTTGAAAATTGATTTTGACCCACTTTTATATAACCGATCAACTTGAAATTATGCCTATATGTATATTTCGCGTGACAATGCAATCCGACCACTTCGTAAATAAATCAAGATGGCGGTTCCAAGATGGCGACCGAATTTTTCGAATGGGCCCCCCGACCCCCGACATGGGTATCAAATAAAAGGGGATGATAAGTACACCTATTTGGTGTCATTCCAAATTCAAAATGGCGACCTATACAAAATGACGGATTACTTTTCTTTACAACCCACCCGATAAAGGAACGAAAGGATATGATAAGTAAAATACTATTACCTGAGTGGCATCATTCCAATCTATCTTCCATAAATATAAAAGGCGTTTCTGTCTGTGATTTCAAAATATAATTTTGTTTTCCTAAGTTCATATGGTTATCGATTTTCATTCCAATTGTAGACGTCACAGAGCTTTATCTACATACAACAATGGATATTTAAATAGAGTTCTTTCGGGTCTACAATTGCGATGATAAAAAAAAGTTAGTACTCTATCAGGGATATTTTTTTCCGACTATCGTATCAGTTTTTCATTGTGATCCGATAGTAGAATAAGGTTTCGAATGGCAGACGTGGATATTTATTATTGGCCCTGCAAGTACTACCCCTTCTGAAACTTTGATTCTTTTAAAAATTACCTCCACTTATTGGCTTTCGTCGTTCAGGCTATGAAAGATATTTATTGGTTGTAATCTATATAAATATAATTGGAATGTCTGTCTGTGATTTCAAAATAATTGTGTTTTTTTTTTTTTAATTTTATATGGTTATTTACATGATTTTTAAACGAAATCACGCATTTTTAATATTTTTGTCTGTCTGTATGTCTGTCTGTCTGTTTGTTCGGGCTAATCTCGGAAACGGCTAATCCGATTGGGATGGGACTTTCACTGGAAGATTCAGTATTTTGGCGGCCATGTTTTAGGCTATTTATATGCACTATATATTAGCTCTACCTGTATGTATGTATGGATGTATGTATGTAGACAAATCTTGAAAATTGTTTTTAAACCACTTCCATAAAACCGATAAGCTTCAAATTTTGCACACATGTACAGTTCAAGTGACAATGCAATCTGACCATTTTATAAAAAAATCAAGGAAGAACAGCTCATTCTATGCTTAAGATACCGATCGAAGAAGATCATATGGAAAATCCTGCGTGGAACAAATCTAAAAACCAGTGTGGAAAAAATCTAAAGTTTTACAAGACTGCATGATGGCTGTCTGGGAATGCGATGAGTATACTATGGCAAATAAAGTATATCTATTAACAGAACACCGCGAGATTTAAGGATGTAAAAACTAATTATTTTGGGCAGTAACTGTTTTATTGGCATAGATTCCGGGCAAATGTTGCCGGCTGTCCGGACAAATATGTGGGCCGATGATATTGATGCATGTCTGAAAAGATCACTCATTTAGGGACATATTGAAAAAAGTCATTTAAAGCAAAAGATGAGAACGCAATCGTAAAACTCAGAATTCAGTACTATTCTCCTCAACATAGGATATATAATAGAAAATGATGTTCTAAGATTAATGAGAATGATGACAGTGAGCTGCTGGGCACGCGGGTTTTTGCTAGTATTGTGTAACAAACATAGAAAAATGAATTAATACGTGCTTTTTAACCTCTCTGAACTTGTCAGTTTTATTTAAAAAGATTAAGTAATTCAAATTCAAAGAACCTTTTGTCAACTTCCGCCATAATGGACCATAGAGAAAGATAAATATAATGTCGCCGATACACGATAAGCCATGTTGATCAGCTTGAATAAGTTAAAAAAGTTTCGGTAAATTGGTTGTACGCTACCCCTAAAAACAGCCCTCTAAAAACAGAAAATTCGGTTTTTGGTTAACTTCTCTTAAACAGCAAAGTCCTATCATAAAATAGTGTTCACAAAGTTTGTATGTGTCATGCGATTATCTACAAAAAATGATATTATACATTTTCTCATACGAATTACTGTTCAAGGGAGATATCGTCGTTTTAAAGATTTAAAATACTCATATCCCCTCATCAGACGTTCAATAAGGCTATATTTTGAACCTACTTATCTTCTAAACGGATCCAATTAAGCTCCTGTTCTTAATATCAAATAAAAGAATACACATTTATCGTAACGAACCTAATTACGCTACTCTACGCTGATAAATCTATGAGTTTAGATTTTTTTCTTTTCTTTCCACTCTCTATATTAGTGTGGGGTATCCCCCTCTCTTGAACAATTTTTTCTCAAAATATATCCAGGAATCACCTCTTAAAATATTAGCCACGTAGTGCAACAGAGGGTTTATTGAACGTCTGATGACCTGTACAAGTTGAGAATTAGGGGATATGAGTATTTGAAATGACAAGTTCCTTGAGTTTTTTATTTATAGCAATTTAATGTGCCCATATTCACGAATGTAAAACACCAAATATCATTGGTGTACACTAAGTGCGATAACTATGCCAACGCCCATTCTGAAATTGGCCATGTCCTTTGGCAAGAAGTGTGCCACTCTAACAACAGCGTTAATAATGCTGTTGAAGCAATGTCCCATAAATTTGTATCAAATAACTGTCTAATTTGATTTTTTCACATAAAAATAAAGCAATTCAATAATTTTCTGATATTCTTTAATTTCGTTGAAATAATATTAAAAATAATCATAGAATTTTGTGGTACAACATTTTTTTTAATTCCACACTTTAATAGTCGTTTTCTTGTCCCTTAAAGAAATTTACTAGATGTTTTCCTCTTTTCCTCTGTTTTAATGTTCAAAATTAAAATTGTTTATTTTTGCTTGTTTTATTCACTTTTAGAAATTTAAAACCGGCACCCTTAAGGTATTATTGTGCTTTCTACAATGTTCCTTTCGTTCCTCAAAAATATGGTCATGAATAACCTTTATAACGCCTTACATTCCACATCCTTTCAAAATTTCGGTTACTATAAAAGCGGAAAAAGGTAATTATGTTAACCATTTTCCATTTAATAAATTGAAATGAAAAAAATATGAAAATTAACGAATATTGAATAGAATGCCTCAGTATGAGAACATGCAATACTGGCGACGTCCCTTATTCTTCACTAAGAGCCCTGCTGACCCTTAAAAACTTTTCTATTCTAGGAAATAAAAGGACGTGTACGGAACGCAGAGAGCTTTATCACCCCTCGGGGAGTTCGGCAGGGTGGTTTTGTTGCTGCTGCTGCTGGCTGGCTGTTCAGGATTTCAATTTCTCTACATCCCGCGGAAATGACTTCCGTTAGAGCATTACACCAGAATATAGCTTGTCACGCTGTTTCCGAAAATTTACGTGCTACTCTCTGGAGATTTAGTAGCCATAACTCAAGTTGTTCCCCACGTTGTTTGAAACATCTGTAGTAAATTATACAATCACGTAACTTTCTATTTTGTACTTGTAAATGCTTACTGCTTTTTGCATGTAATTAGTGCTGGAGAAAAATTAATAACTTACATATTTCGGACCTACAATGCTCCGCCGAGCGGAGGGAGTAAGAAACGCTGCCTAGCAAAACGGAGACCATTATTTTGGTTAATTAAAAGTGGACTGAAGGCGTGTAATAGAAGCATAATTACTAAGTCTAACTAATTCAACTTGAATACCGTATTTTATGTGATAATAAACTCTGTGCTCAGACACCGGCACTACAAAACTGAAGTCGTCGTTGTCTAATGAATTGAATTCACATTTTATGCATCCTTGGGCTGAAGTAATAGTGTGCTAGATCTCCGCTAACAGCGTCTGCTTGTGACATTTTTCTAGGCAGAACTTGCTTTATGACTGTCAAAATCAAATGCAGATCCTGTACGGCGGTGTACATAATTTATGCTAAGGCATATATTGCAAGAAGTTTGTGTTGTCATCTTGACTAATAATGTGTACATACATATATCGCACTGAATGATGGTGGGTAAAATGCAGTTGTGCTGTAACCAAGTGATTTAATCAATATGAAGATATCTTGACACTTGTTTAAATGCTTGTCGCATAACTTTCTGCCTCGACACTGTTCCTTATTATGATTCATTTACTCTGTGAGCATTAGTGTAATGCACATCTTCTGTTGGCGGAGTTCTGTTGGTAATATGGGTTTGGGAAAGGGTGCATACTATATGCTTGAAATTGTTTGATGGAATGACAACCAATAAAATAGAATGTGGCTGTTATACATTTTAAAACCCAAGCGTTCAACAAATCCCTGTTTATATGTATAAATCTGAAATCTTGTTATGCAGGGTTAAAAGTTTTGATTTATTAGTATGAGGCCATCCATAAATTACGTCACACGTTAAGGGGGAGGGATGGGGTCGACGAAGTGTGACATTGTGTGACAAGGGTGGGAGGGGTCCTAAATTTCGTTAAGTCATATTTAAAAATCTAATAGGGTAAAGGCGGGATAGATGCCCCACTTTTTGAAATATCCTCATAATTTAAAAAAAAAAAAAAGAAACAATTTTATATAAATAATGTCTATGAATTTAGCTAGTTTAATCCTTTATGTTTAACTGTGATTTGTATTTTTGGCCCTACAAATTACAGATTTTGCAAAATTTTGGTTTTTGTGGAACTCCTTCTTTGGGGATAGATGCCTACCCGTATGGATAGTTGCCCCACCATGAAAATACTAAGAAGGATAGATGCCTTTGGCGCGGGATAGATACCCTTCATACTGTATACCTAAACAAAAAACTCAAACACCCTTTTATGAGGGTTTGAGGACAATTGGTGTTTTAGCAGTTGAAAGCTACTCCTAAAACAGAAATTCTAGGAAACGTGGGCACAATAATGAAAAGCATTTCGCAGTTTTAGACAATTCTACATAATTTGAGATCAAATAAAATAACCATACATTTGTTCAACAAAAATAAAAATTATAAATTCTTCTTATAAAATATTAATTATTATTAAGTTTCAATATGCATTTTTTTTTTTTTTTTTATGTGAAAGACTAGAGTCTCAGGAAAGGCCCTTTATACTGACGACAATCTATTTTATTCGTATAGAGTGCAATGTCGAACAGCAGCTCTAGTCGGGGAAGGAAGGAACTGCCACAACCCACCCGCGATATTTTTAGTCCACCTACTTCCAACCATTACTAGTGCGACTTTGACATCGGGGCATCGAGAAACAACTCGCTGGAGTGTTATGCCTCCTGAAACGAGTTGAATCTCATCCACCAACCGATGACATGCGCTTCGGTGGAGCGGGGAAGGACTAAGGAAGGCTATGACAGGAGGAATCAGGAATGTAAAGAGGGAAGAAGAAAGAAGGAAAGTTATGTAAGTGGGAAAGTGGAAAAGGCGAAGGACCGTGGGGCTGGCCGGGATTCGAACCCGGGACCTTTCGGATAGTAGCCAGACGCCTTACCCCCTAGGCTACCGAGGCCCCCACTTTTGTCATAAAAGTCATTATTTTTAAAAATTAAAATAACACAATAAAGATCTTCATTTTGTAATCCTACTTAAATGATGCTTAGCCGGATAGTGCTGTCAGTTTTCCACATCTTGAGCAATAATTTTTGAAAAGTGTACAGGTTTCATGTAGCCAGCTCTGACACTTTACACATTGAATCCAGTCGGATTTAGACTTCGTTTGTTTATAGTTTTCAAAACATTCTATGCAGTTATCTTTATTTGTATCTTTAGGCTTATCCTGTCCATCTCTCTTAGTGCTCTTTACCGGCAAACCTTTAGTTTTCTTTCCCTTAATTTTATAATGAGATGAATTGTCTTCATCTTCACTGTTTGAACTGTAAATAATTCGCCGTTTTAGTTTTTTGCGGCTCTGGTTAACTTTTAAATAATTATTATTTTCTTTATCACATAAATCAGCTAGGTCATCATCATCGTTGTCACTAAAACAATGTTTTTTTTTTTTTTTTTTGTTGTCGTTCTTTGTTGCTGGTTTCCTTTCTTTGTTTTTTTAAGTTCTCTTTTTTCTTTCTTAGTTTCAGTCTTGTTTTTCTTGTCTAACTTTGTTTTTATTTGTGTTTCCTTTCTTTCAGCTATATCTTTGTTTTTTGTTCTATATTCTCTTTTGAATTCAAAATATCTGCTGACTGTTTCGCCCTCTTAGACATGGTCCAAGGAATTTTTGGTTTAGGTGATGCTTACTATTAGAATTTTCGAAGGTGTTTCTGATTCTATATTGCTGCCTAAAATTTCTGCAATTGTAGAATCATCAATGTCAAAAAGACTAATATCTTCTAAAATCTCGGAATCTATCAAGAGACTAGGAGATTCTCTGTCAATTTGAATCTGCATCAGATTTGGTGGTGTCTTATTTTGTTCATAATATTTTCCTTTTGATTGTCCAGCTCTATTTGACAAACTACAGAAGTAGAAGTCTTAGGTAGAGAAGTTTCTGTTCTTTGTTCAATAGGTTTAGGTTATCCAGTGCAGTATCTGATATCAGGAATGTAGTATCTGGCAAAGCATTTCGGTCAACTGGATAAATACCGCTACCTCTAAAGCCAGCAAGAGCATTTGCAGGAGTGGTAGCGCAAATCCAAGCATTGCGTATAAGTTTTCCTGCGTGGTAACGGCTGATCTTTTTATTTGGATTAAGGCGCATAAATTGATTGGTTTCTTGATTGAAGAAGGTTTTAAATGGCCCAAATACTGATCTGTCTAAAGGTTGTAAAGCTGAAGTTGTGTGACTAGGTAAACACAATAAAATTATGCCATTATCTGCAGCAGCTTGCAGCATATTTGGTGCACTTGAGTGTGATAAGTGACCATCTAAAATAAGCAGAACTTTACCTTGCGGCTTCAGAGGGATGAAATGTTCTGTCAGCCAATGTTCTGTCAAATCGAAAAGCAAAGCATTTATATATGCCGATTTTTTATTCATATATACTTTTGTCTTCAAATTCAGGTTTCTTATTCACACCTTTTATTATAAGAACTGGTGGAAGAAAATTACCAATTGCATTGCAACAGCCAACGATTGTCATTGTTTCACCTCTCTCGGCAGATGTGACTGAATTGACGACTTTGGCACCTTTTTTCGCTATGACTTTTCCGGGTTTATTATTCAATTGGATTCCGGATTCATCCATATTGTATAATCTTTCCGGTTTGTCCAACAGATCATTTTCGGTCAAGACTTTGATCAAAAGATCATAGAAGTTATTTACTTCTTCTCTACTCAAGCCCTTGGCTCTAGCCAGAGATAAACCTTCAGCTTGTCTAATAGAAAGCTCTGGATTTCGTTCAATAAAACTTTTGAACCATGCAGCTCCAGCCATTTCGTTTTCGTGGTCAAAATTATGTTTTAGCTCTAGCTTTTAGCAAATTGGTAAGCTAACATACGTATGGATTGTCTATTTGGGGGAAATCCTGCATCTCCAAGCTTTAGAATGTGCTTTACTAGCCTTTTTTCGTTGTCAAAATCCAAGATAGGATGTTTTCCTACAAAAAAACTACGTTAATAAATCTAGATATTGGAAACTTACAGCAATAAGTTCAATAAAAGTTTTTAAAATCCTGTATAACATGACCTTTAATACATACCCAGTGTCTGCTTCGTTGTATTTTTAGCAGCATAACGTCTTCGCAATGTTCTTGATGGAATCCCAAACTGTCGGGATATTTCGTTTATCCCTTTGGTCTTTCTATCCATTTCGTCGAAAGCTGACTGCAATTGTTCTGTAGTCCAAGAACATACTCGAGCTCCAACTCCTTCCTTTCTTTTGTATTTTCGTGGCATGGTTCTACTACAATCACTAAAAAGTCCAAATACAAATAGATGTAAACACATAAAAAATATAACAGAACACAAAAATGGGTTCAAAATATACCCTAAAACCACATATGGGTATACATGGTGTATGGAGGGATAGATGCCCCTAGGGGCACCTATACCTCGAAAAATCAGGGCAACTATCCTTTTTGATAGGGATAGATGCCCAAGTATTTTTTGAATAAATAAAAAGCAAAAAGAGCAACTATTTACATCTAGATGCATACTTGATGAATCAGTTTATTGACGTAATAAATAATATAAGGGAATTAATGACTACTTATAAAGTTATACAACAGCAAATACTAACCTTTAAAACTTTGACGTGTTTGTCAAGTTCACCGTGGAGATGAATTCACAACGAACGAAACACGTCCTCACCGCACGATGGCCCGCGGCTAACTGAGGTGCGGAGTGCCTGCGGCTCTTAGTGATACAATTATTTCTTAAGCCTGGACCTAATATTCCGTACCGTACCGTAACAAAATTGAACGAATCTGAGCTCAGTTACGGCATTTTGACAGATGCCCTACATGAAAACGTAAAGTGGCAAGTGACAAGTGCAAAATGGATAGCATAAACAAAGATTTAAGAGATTTATTTGCATTATTTAAGCTGTGGAAGCATTACAAACAGATTAGAAGTGATCAGAGGAAAAGAAGGGATAAAAATCGCGCAATAAATAAAATGAGAAACATCCACGGATATTACCGTGTAACATTTCTAAAAATCAAAAATTGGATTCAGGGCAATGGAAATTTGAAAGATTGTTGTGTAGGGTAATAATTATAATATTTCAAGTCATTTACTGCTCCAATTTTTAAAAAAAATGTTCAAATGTGAACAAGTTTTTTAAATAGCTAACGGATGCTAAGGTTTCGTGCCATTCTTACGGCACCATTACGGACCATTCGAGAATTTAACGAACATTCGGCAAGTTTAGGTCGGTGCCATATGAACACTTATGTTCGTAGGTTACGGTACTTACGGTTACGGTACGTACGGAATATTAGGTCAGGGCTTTAGTCGCGAGTTTGGGAAGTTAGGTTTTTTGAAAATGAGGCAACTTTTATTTATTTTCTAGTTTTTAGTTTGATCTTTGGCTCGTATCATTATGCAAACTCCTCATCCTTTTCATCTCTTTCATTGCATCTTTATTGAACGGTTTCTTACTTGTTAATTTCTGATAATCAAGCTCCACATATGTAGCTCTTCCAAAGCCCTTACGCGACTCCATGTTACATACGCTTGACCGCCCCAAACAGTTTGGAGCCCAAATACACTACAGCATAGTCAACAGTACTACCCTGCATGGTCGTGGACAGTGGAGGCTCATAACAAAATTCTTAGAAACATCCTTCTCTCGGCTGTTCCATAATTAAAGTTTGCTGGAAATTGTATAGCTTTAGGATGGATAAGGTGTTCGCCGTCCTTTTCAAAATCAATTTGAACAGATGATATGTCCGTTTCATACATTTGCGTTTAACGAAACTGAGGTCACACAATCTTTGTGGGTAGCACGTAACAAAACTTTGGCTCCTAATAATATTCTCAATCTTCCGCCACCACCAGATATCTTAGTTTGAATTGATTTGATTACTATCGTAAATATTTCTTTGATCAGCATTCATAGCTCGTTGGGCCAATTGGAACTGGCTTTCGGTCCTGGACAAGTGTGGTACTTCTTTTTATTTTTCTAACTCAATAGGCTCAACTTGTTCTAATATGCATATCAGTTATGCATACCATATTGCCAGTGCCAATCTAAATTTGTTAATTTTGACGATAGTTTCAATAATTCCCATTTTAATTTTTTTTTAAATTTTTACCACAGATTCGTCATTTGTGACATTAAATACTCCCCGATACCAACTTTCAATGGATTCAGAACACATTTGCTAAATTCATCCGCCATTTTTCAAAATTTGACCACAGAATCGTCATTTGTGGACCTTAAAACGCCCCGATGGCGATTTTGAATGGAATCGGAACCCAACTGCAAAAATTGTATGCCATCTTGATTTTTTTTTTTTTTTTAAATTTTCATACATATTGCATTGTGAGCTGCATCGGGAACTCCAATGTGTGTGCAAAGTTTCATAAGAATCGGTTAAGTAGAAGTTATTGAAAAAGCAGTCGCAAAATTTGAACCAAAGAAAGAAACAAACAAATATACGATGTCAAGCTGAATAAATCCATTTGAAAAATAATTTCAATGGAAGTAAATTTAATTTCGGAACTGCTGTTTTAATTTAATAATTTCTAAATGTAAAATTGCAAAATATGTGAACCCCCCTAGGGATGGGGAGTGGCACAAATG
>OX465281.1:53653267-53733340 GCA_949987705.1 Thereva unica | reverse complement strand
GGAACTTTTCGCTAGCGCCCCATATATTATATATACTGGCTATACAAAGTATACGTTCAACATTATTTTTTACTTTTTAGTTCATTTTTAAATAAAAGCAATTTTTTAAACTATAGTTTTTGTTTTCTACCTTTTAGTCTATCATAATGTCTTCCGCTATTTTATGGTGACCGATATTTAAAATGAGGTCACCCAGCTTACTGTACTATACTTATCATACACTTTTATTTATACCAATAGGGGTGTAAAAAAGGTAGTCCGCCATTTTGAATGTGGAATTAATTAATTATGCCACCTAGCTAATAGTATTCTACTTGTAATATCCTTTCATTTGATACCCATACCGATCGCGATGTAAATAAAAAAGTAATCCGACATTATGTCTTGGCCGCCATTTTGTTCCGGCCGCCATTTTGAATTTGGAATGACACCAAATATAAAATTATATTATACTAATCATTCTCTTTCATTTGATACCCATGTCGGCGGTCGGCGAGCACAATTGCAAAATTCGGCCGCCATCTTGGAACCGCTATCTTGATTTTTTTACAAAATAGTCAGATTGCGTTGTATCGTTAACTGTACATGTGTGCAAAATTTGAAGCTGAATGGAAGTGGGTCAAACTCAATTTTCAATATTTGTCTACTTATCCATACATACATACAGGTAGAGCTAATATCCCAGTAGGACTTTTGGCAACCGCTGAAATTTCAATCAATTATTTCTTTGGTGAAAAACGGAAGTTAATACAAAGTAATGCAAAATGTAATGACCTGTATGTAAAAATCTGTATGATGTAAAAAGAAAGGCCTTACCAGGGCGAACATTGCAATGTAAATGTAATGCAGTTGGTATTGCGTGCGGTAAGGTCTAGAGCTTGTGAATTGTGATTACCAAATCGTTTCCATAGCTATTACAAGTCCTACTGGGATATAGTGTACATAAATAGCCTACAACACGCTCGCCGAAATACTGAATCTTCCAGTGAAAGTCCCATCCCAACCGGATTAGCCGCTTCCGAGATTAGCCCGAACAAACAGACAGACAGACATACAGCCATACAGACATACAGACACACACAGCCATACAGACAGACAAAAATTTAAAAAATGCATGATTTCATTTTAAAATCATGTAAATAACCATATGAAATTTAAAAAAACACAATTATTTTGAGATCACAGACAGACACTCCATTTATAGTTATATAGATTATACCAAATAAAAGCATCGTTTCAAATGTTGTGCAAAAGCAACTAAAGACGGTGGCAATTTTTCTGTTGCTTGACAAATGCCAGTTCCAATTGCACAGCATTTAAATCACTATGTTTATCGAAATGCTAAAGATCTTATAAGACCCTTTGCCTTAAGGGGCACTACCACTTTAAACAGAGCGGACCTAAGGCTGCTGGTGGGCTATCTGACTGGCCATGTAGGACTACGATATCATCTCCACAACCTAGGGCTGTCTCAAGAGACAGAATGCCGACTCTGTATGGAAGACGACGAGACTGCCACACATATTCTTTGTGAATGTCCTGCTCTGATCTGGCTTAGAACAAGAAAGTTTATCAGAGAGTTTTGGAGTCCTGCTCAAGTCCGGTCTTCGTCAATCAAAGACCTTCTTGCCTTCATCCGGAAGGCTGATATGTGGGTTCACTCATTAAAAAAGGCACAAGGTTTACAACTTATTTCTATAATTTCTGCCACAGTTACTTAAGGTTTGATTATTGCAAAAGAAAGAGTTATCTCCAAGTTGCCAATTGAGTCAAAAAAAAAACAAGGGTGTATCACAGGCCTAAAATATTTCAGTAGGCGCAGCAAAATAATTTCAATGCAGGCAAAACTTCGATTTTCCGATAACTATCAACATCCCTAGATTGACGAAGAAGTCAGTCAGGCTAGTAAAGTTTTCGGAGACCGTTTTAATTGATCTGGACTGTGGTACGAATATATTTGCATTGCTTTGTCTTCCAATGGCGCTACAACCCAACTCGAGCCCAGTATTCTTTTCCTCTTAACTGGCTGCTTTTTATTCTCTGAGTAGCATTCCTTAACTGCCCTGACTTATCTGCCTACTATGTTGATGTCGTCAGCATTCCCGATCGTCTGAGCGGATTTGTTTATCAGCGTGAAGTTTTGTCTTTCTGATGACTGCTTCCAAGGGTAGGTCGCCCTGTTTGAGCCCTTGATTAACTTGGAAAGCATCTGGAAGAGTGTTTTGAGCTCTGACTCGGGCATTTGTGCCGAAGTGAGTTAATTGTATTAGACGTACTAGTTTATCTGGTACACCTAATTCGAATAGGGTCTGAAGTATCTTCCTTTTCTGGATGGAGTCATATACCTGCTTGAAGTCTACAGAGATCTGGTATACCTTATCATTACATGGATTGCCATAAAGATAATGCAGCATTTTCTGTGTACAGCAACAATATGCCCTTTTTCCAGCTTTTAGATAGAGCTTCCTGCTCCCATATTTGAGCAGTTACTTCATGAACGCCTACATACTTTTACTTTATGCTCCTTTAATCCCTCATGGGACATAGGGCGGAAACAGTTGCCCTTCAACGGACTCTGTTTTGCGCGATAGCTCTTTCCTCCGAGCTGGATCTCCCAGCCTTGGCCTCTGCTCATCACTGTTACCACAGACTTAAATATCTGTAATACAGATGTTCCGCTTCATACAAAATTTTGTCACCAGCAAATTTGCTGGGTATAAATCCCATCGCAAAGCTTTAGTCTACACATTCCACATAAGCTCTCCGCGCATTTCCCCAAGTTCTCTGTTGATAGACAAAGGAAGAGGCGAAGGGCAGAGTGGCTTCGGAACTTCATTCCACACGGACGAAATGTACTTTTTCGCCTTCTCCACCCCTCACTTACTTTGCCCTATCAGACAGGCAACAGACGACACAATTTTGTGTGAATGGCCAAGCGCCGTGCGCAGGATGATGTTTTTTTAATTTCCATTGCGGTTGCGGCAGGTCATGATTTTGTTTTTTTTTTCTTGTTTTCAGGCATACGTATGTTCTCGGAAGAAATGAAATATTCTTTTTAGGTAACTTTTCGTGTTCAAGGCTATTTCGCTACATTTCAGGTGCGCGGAAAATAAGGCGCAGTGCAACGCAGGATGGAGTTTTTTTAAATTCCAATTTTTGTATGGGGAACTTTTGAATTGTGGCAGGTCATGATTTTGTTTTTTTCTTGTATACAGGCATATATATATGTATTTCTCCGATGAAATTTTCGCATTTCCTGGCCATTGATAGTTGCCCCCGGCCGAATATTTCAGGTGCGCGGAACACGATCTGTTATTGGGTGAACTTAATTTGTGTACCGGTCGGTGGAAGTCGATCACTCGGTTTTCAAATGATACATATTCGCATTTTCTTCCGTAAACAAGGATAAGAATTAAATTACCACATATTGTTTCTTACAAATTTTTAATGTCATAAAAAGTGCATAGGGAAAAAGACAGCATTTCCATGACGGCTCTGGGCGAAAGTGTCAGATAAGTAATATGACATTGCGTCGCCTTTGGAATATATGCAATAACGGAGACTCAATCGCACACATATGCAAAACTTGGGTGAACCGGACTGGTTAAAGAAACTTTACTCAACCTCCGTTTCTACTTTGAGAAAACCCATCGTAAACTCTATATGGAAACTTAGTAGTAAGGGGATTATCCTCGCGGCAAATGTATTTCAAACGAATAACTGAGTCTGTCAAACAAAGTATTCAGGCCATTTCTAAACTAGCATAAGCTCTGATGGAGAGCAAGTTCGAAATTAAAATTTATTTTCTATGTAAGAAAATTCCAGCGTAGTTTAGAATTGGTCTTGTTTGACTGTAGTTTGTTACGCTTTTATTTTATATAATACTTCATGAATTAATGAACATAACCTTTTAGAACAAAATCTACGAATTGTTTTGTAGTCCCGCAAATACCGCGGATCCGCGGGATTGTTGACCTCGATCCCGCGGGATTGCGGGATTGAGATTTTGATGCGGGATTGGATTCCCTAGTTCGTACGCTAGGGCACGTACGGTTGCGGTACGGCACGTCATATTTAGTTCAGGCTTTAGTAATCCACGTAGTAAGGCACGTAAGTCCATCTCTATTTCGTCTTTAGATCTCTTCATAGGTTGTCCGGGTGCCTTTCTTCCCTTTGGCGTTTGGCTGAACTGGATTTTTGGGGGCGCTGTTTCAGCAATTCTCATTTCATGTTCGTCCAGGGTAGGCGTAGATCATACATACGACAAACTTGGTTGACAACATACACACGACAAACTTGGTTGACAACCAAGGCTCACTGGCTCTTCCTCATATACATATACAAGTCCTACATTCGGCCCCGCTTTGAATACAACTCGTATATTTGGGGGGGGCGCCCCAAAAACCACCTAGGCTTGGCTGGACTAGGTACATATATCGCGCCATCAAACTCATTGGCGTTTGCACCCTTTGCTCTTCCTTCGATCCTTTAAGCCACCGAAAGAATGTAGCTGCACTCAGAGAGTTTTACCGCTATTACCATAGCAACTGTTCCACTGAAATTAGAAACCTCCTGCCTACACGGCAACTTTTTTCCCGCAATACAAGACTAGCCAAAACCAACGCAAAAGAACCCAGAACTCACAACGAGGAGGTGGCTGCAGAGTTAGTTCCACCCGCCCTCCCTCAATCAATCCAACGCGTTCCGCTTCTGACCTTTTGTAACAAATATGTCGCTCACTGCAAATGCGGTGTTACTCCACACTTCAAAACACTAGAGGTTGACCCGGCAAATCAACCTCCAATACCCTAAAATACAGGGTTACACCACTCCTAGATTGAACGACACAAATGCTGCTCGTTCCGTAATAATTCTTCTTTTTCCGGGTGAGTTATGAGCCTCACGCCAACCCTACTTGGAAGGGACAATATCTATACCCATAAAGTCAAATTGTTCAAAAGTCTCGTAAATACAGCATCGTTGTTTCATTCCTCGTCGTGCTCTGATCTTTATAATTCGAAATTTCCAAATCTAGTTTTTAATTTTTTCAGAACATAGTATATAATACGCAGTACATTGTATATAGCTTGTATAATAGCTTCTTCTTCTTCCTGTATGTGATTATTATTATTATTATAAGGAATGAGGGGGCAACCCATATGGTGAACACTGCGGCCAAGTTAGGCCTATTGTGTACGTACCCCACTAGCGGAACAGACTATCGGCCTTCCGAATGAAGGCAAGAAGGTCTTTAGTTGATGAAGACCGGACTTGGGCAGGGCTCAAGAACTCTCTGATAAACGTTCTTCTTCTAAGCCAGATCAGAGCAGGACATTCACAAAGAATATGTGTGGAAGTTTCATCGCCTTCCAAGCAGAGTCGGCATTCTGTCTCTTGAGACAGTCCTAGGTTGTGGAGATGGTACCGCAGTCCTACATGGCCAGTGAGATAGCCCACCAGCAGCCTTAGGTCCGCTCTGTTTAGAGTAATAGTGCCCCTTAAGGCAAAGGGTCTTATAAGATCTTTAGCCTGTCTTAGACCTGGGACTGACTCCCAATAGGCTAGGTTTATTTCCTGTATGTGATAGATGAGTGGAATTTTTTGCGAGTCGGCTGGAGCCTCGATTCTAATATTCACCTTAATTTATTTGCAATATATTTATGTGATTTCCGTCGAGGTTATTTTAATTAATCTATTGATGGGTCAGGTTTCGAATTTTTCCTTTGTTGCCCTTTCTCATTCGACATGCCCAAGTGCAGTGTTTTCTTAGCATTACTGTTAAAGCAAATTCATTATAGTTACCCGGTGGCTATAACACAGATGTTCCTCGTCGAACCAGGATTGTTGTGGGCTTTCTCTGATACATCGAATGCTTTCGGTAGATTGTCTTCCTTATATTCAGGATATCCATATTATTGTTGAAAATTGTTTCAAAAACTATTTGTATTTTGCATACATCAAAAAGTACATCCGACGGAGCACATAAACTTCCAAAGTCCCTTCCGTTAATATAGTTATAGTGGATAAAGAGCTCTGAAGGACATGAATTAAAATTTCTTCTGGCTTAATGATTATAATCCTACACATTTCACATTTAACTCGATATGCCAAATATCCCAAGAAGTACCTTGTAGACATTAATTCAATTCAATTTATAATATTTTAATTCTACATAGTAGGTACCTAATAATTTGCAATAAATTATAAATACTAAAAAATTAGAAAAATATATTAATTTGTAAATTATGTTGATTAATTATTATAAATAGAAACATAAATATTAGTAAAAAGTAAATAAATATACTCTTTCCCTTTTTTATAATGCATACAATCTTCTTCTTTTCAAGGTGTTAAATCAAACCTTACATACATTTCATGAAAATGGGGTTGTAGAGCAACTCTTTGGGAATAAATTGGGTTCATCAAAAAATTTCTAGGACCACTGTTGGCCTTGTTCAACTTTTTTCTGTGAAACAGGTGTTTTTACATTTTTGATATTTACTCGAAAAGTTACCATTATTTTTTCATGAAATTTTTATTGTAGGTAGGCACCATCAGTGGCCACAATTTAAGCCCTGACACAAGGTCCTATGATAATTACTACACTCCCTATAATTAAATGACAAAAAACGGCCATTTTTAATGGTTTTTAAATTTTTCTGCAAACACCTGTAGACCGATTTCAATGGTCCAAAACTCCTAATTTTCGTTTTTTAAGCACTATTATGTAGTATTTTTTGTTTTCCAAAACAACATTTTTTTCGTACCCAAAACGTGGAAAAACGTGTTATAGTATTATTAGCTTTTTACCACCTGTTGCCCTGGACCAATTTTATCCAAAACACATTCATTGAATTCCTACGATTTTTCTCTTAATTATAGCTTCGAGAAATCGCTGGGTAGATTTATTTCAACTTTTTTTTATAACTCCTGGACGTACCAAAATTGACATTTATGAATAACAATTAGTGAATGTCTTTTTCCCTATGCATTTTTTATGACATTAAAAATTTGTAAGAAACAATTAGTGGTAATTGAATTCTTATTCTTGTTTACGGAAGAAAATGCGAATATGTATCATTTTAAAACCGAGCGATCGACTTCCACCGACCGGTACACAAATTAAGTTCACCCAATAACAGATCGTGTTCCGCACCTGAAATATTCGGCCGGGAGCAACTATCAATGGCCAGGAAATGCGAAAATTTCATCGGAGAAATATATGCCTGTATACAAGTAAAAAACAAAATCGTGACCTGCCACAATTCAAAAGTTCCCCATACAAAAATTGGAAAAAGAAAGAAAAAAAAAACAAAATCATGACCTGCCGCAATGGAAATTAAAAAAACATCATCCTGCGCACGGCGCTTGGCCATTCACACAAAATTGTGTCGTCTGTTGCCTGTCTGATAGGGCAAAGTGTGTGAGGGGTGGAGAAGGCGAAAAGTACATTTCGTCCGTGTGGAATGAAGTTCCGAAGCCACTCTGCCCTTCGCCTCTTCCTTTGTCTATCAACAGAGAACTTGGGGAAATGCGCGGAGAGCTTATGTGGAATGTGTAGACCAAAGCTTCGCGATGGGACGATTAATAAATCCCACTAGAAAATTTTCTGGTGACAAAATTTTGTATGAAGCGGAACATCTGTATTACAGATATTTAAGTCTGTGCTGTTACTGTTTTCTTCACGGAACAAATTTTGCAATCGATTTTTCAAATACTTCCGGAACTCCTAATATGCTATACAGCTTTAGCTCCGATGACAATGCAATAAGGTATACTCAAATATACCTTTAGATCCATGGCGGCAGTCTCAGGACGGCGGATTGAAATATTCTTCACAACCCCTTCGACATGGGTATCAAATGAAAGGGTATGATAAGTAGAATATCATAAGCAATATAGTATACTCAATATATCGTTTGGTACATGGCGCCCATCACAAGAGGGCGAATTACCATTTACTTCACAATCCTCTCGACATGAGAATATGGAATGGCGGCCAAAATGTTACGCGGAGTGACGTAGACCAAATTTCAATGAAGAAGGGCCACTCGCACTTTCTGATTAGCAAGAAAGCGTTAAACGGCCGGCGCAGCGCCAGTGAGTCTGCGAATGTATTTGCGCTTCGGCGCTGGTGACACGGAACCCTAAAATTTTTTCGTGGAACCGTAAGGTTCCGTGGAGCCCACTTTGGGAATCACTGCCATAGGGTAACGCTAACACGCATACATAAATTTATATAAAAATATTAGCAAGTTAAAATATACAGTAGAAAATTTATACAAAGCGATTGCCTGCATAAAGGAAGACTGTATATCACACACGATTTACCGATAGCTTAAAAAATTCACAAAATGCATCATAAATATTAAACAGCACTTCCACACAAACCAATTCGGATCAATTCTATACTGGACCACACCTAGCAAATTCACGCATACACATACCGATGAAAATCTTTCTATTTCGAAATCTATTTTTAAATACAAGCATTTCAAGCATTTTTATAACGTGCTGTCAATACAAAACGTTTGATTTTTACTTTTATTCAGACAACACAATTGGATAATATGAAATTCTAAAATCTCCAATTTTTTCAACCAGCTCACGGTTCAAATTCATCCTAGATAAATAAAAAGTTGAAATCCCGAGGAGAGCCTCTAGAATAAAGCTTACTCAACTGAACATCCTCGTTCTGTATCCTTTGTATTGACCCACATTATTGAATTCTTAAGCGATATTGAAATTTTCGTGCAGAAAAAGAACTCTGATAAAAAAGTAGCATGTTGAAAAGATCAAGGTATTCTATGCAGCATTTACTGACAAATATTTCCATTACACAAAAATTCTTCCTTTTACTTCTGTTAAGCCCTGCCTAAAAAAAGAAAAGCGAAGGAAAAATTGAAGATGGAAAACTTCGCCCTGCCATATCCAGAAACGCTGAAGAGGTTTTGTCTCGTACTCCGAAAGTAATTTAATGCCTTTCCCTACATAGATTTTAGACCTGTTTGCACAGAGCCTGTTCCTTTCGATGTAATACTATTGGCAGGAAACTTTTCCGAGGCTATGTGCGAAGTTTTTCCTTTTCGTCCTTTGGTGTTGGGGCTTGAAGAGGAGGCGTATGTTACGCCTAAGCGCAAAAGTGATTTTCATAATTTTCAAAGCTGCACAGATATTTTTTCGCAGAGTTTCCCGCTTAGGTGGAATCCATTTAAACTGTTTTTAATGCATTCATATCCACTTTTGCAGCTCCGAGGGGATTTAATTGGAATTCATGCTCACTTTGAAGCATGCTGGAATTTAAACTTCAAGCTCGAAATGCTTAAAGGGAACCGCTCACAATTGCATCATAATATTCCCAGATTTTAAACTACAAAAGGAACAATATTTTAGAAAGGAAACTGACGTGGCTGCACACCCTTCTAGTTCTTTTGAGAATAAACTTTGACTGGTTCTGTGGTTCCTTGCTTGGTTGGTTTGGTTTGCTCACCACTTTAATTTCTATAAATAGCAACAAGAACAGGTGAATTTATACCTAACCCTTTTGCAAACGAGTGCAATGTGCAAAGTATCAAAGTGCACTTATGAAGTTGATTCTTTGAGGAGTAGTGTGTCACTTTTGTTGTCCATTTCACTCTTGTTCTGCGTGGCATGCATTTCGTTTTTTAAGGAACTACAGAAAAGAATCATAGAAGTGCTTATAGTTATAAAACTGGAAGTTGGCAATTGTTTAGAGGTTAAGAGTGAGTGAAAAGATGGATTAATTATGTGAAATTCACACAAACTTTTGTAATATTTTCTAGATATTGGTTTTTACAAAACATATGTAAGCAATAACAACACTTTTAAAATATTTAAAGAATATTTAGAACTTATTTTATTTACAATTGTAATGATATACACAAAGAAATATGAGACCACACTTTAGAAGTAAAACTTTTTTGTCCAACAACTGCAGCAATTATTAAAACATTAACCAGCTAGTAATATGCAATAGATATAGTGGGCGGTATGTTGGATAGTATTTTTTCATAAAACTCAGGTTAACGACTGATTTACGAGGTATAATCACAAGTCGACTGAAGGACTTGATACAAGTACAATTCTAAAATATCGATATTTATACCATGTTTCCATCGCACTCGAAATCTTCCGATTTCGGCAAAAATGAGGATTTCGGACGAAATCTCGTTTGAAATCTCATGTTTTAGCATATAAAATGAAATCGCCTTTCGGGTGGGGGGTGGGTGGTACTTCTCGTCATTCCCACTTTCCCTTCATCCACAAGGTTTAGATGCACCGTTTCTGATGGAAAATTAATCAAATCGCCACTCAAGATCATGGAAATTTCGCTGAAGTTGTATCAACACCTGCACCTATTAATTTCTGCAAAAGATAATTATCTGAAGTTGATAATTTTGTTCAGAAAAAACGCAAAAGTTGGAATTTGACGATATATAACTCCTAAAGTTGGGAAGATGGAAACGATAACGAAAATTTCAAACATCGATATCTCAAAAAAGAAGCTACATATCGTAAAAAAAATTATACATTTTCGCCTTATTTTAGAGTGTTCATAATTAAAAAATGGGCGTAGATTAAATAGTAGCTCAGATACAACTAAAAACTTTAGGCAAATACCTCAAAATGCCAACTTTGGTCAACATCTCCGAAAGTGAGCGTGATATCGAAAAATGTTATTTAACTTTTTCGTCTTATTTTGTGGTGGTTCATCAAAATCCATCGCCAGAAAGCGGGCCACAGAAACTGCCGAGATGCCAATAAAAAAGAGGGTAAAAAAATTGTCCGTCCGAATTATTCTTCTCTGAGCTATTCTCAACTGAAATCTGTTGACGGAATTCGTTCCTAGGTCTTGAAATTGATTACAACTAGGCTCTCGAAAATATTAAAGTTCTAACGGACACAGATGTTCCAGGGTGAAGGTTAATCCAGGCTGAAGGTATAGATCTTTTGAAACGTCGTGACATTCCGCGCATGTACCCCAGCAAAGCACTTTAAAACGTTTAAAAGCTCGGAGAAAGCTTAATTTAGCTCCTCCTATCAAATCACTTGCTACCATTTAATCATTCAGGATCATTTTTCATAAAATTCGGTGGAACCGTTTATTTTTTGTTTTTGTTTAAACGACGTTTATGATTTTTGTACCTGCACGATACCGCGCGAACGAAAAACTATATCGGCTTCATTGAGGTGCCAATAAAGAATATTAACGAAGAAATGCTCTGAAAAAAATTTCATAATATTCGGTCGGGCCTTTCTTGTTTAAAAACAAAAACTTCGGCTAATTGTCAGAAAGGCCTTAAATTGACAAGTTTTGCTAATATCTAATAAACTCGATGGAATGAGACCCGTTCTAAACGAAGTGATCTTTTTTGGGTTCTGCAGAGCGATAGCCTTCGAACAAAACATCACTTGTCAAAATCCGACAACCTTTCAAAATCGTGCAAAAATTTCGTAACCCTATACAAACAGCGCGAATTTTTCAAACCTTGGATTCGCACTTTTTGACGGGGAATTGTTTTCTACGCGTCATACAGTTTCAGGAAATTGCGGTTTATTCCGGGATTTCCAGTAGTTACCGCAAAATTTGTTCTTTTTGGTCAAGTCTGACAAGTACTTAACAGTTACAGTTTGGCTAATATCTCAGGAAAGCTTTGGAATTCCCAAATAATGAAGTCATTCGTTTCTCAGTTTGTCAACGGCGCTTCAGCACGCTCAATACGAATTTGAACACCCGCTTTAGTGCAGCGAACGAAATGCGGAGGACATGTTTGTTTGCTAACGTTCAGGAAAAACAAATTCTCTAGAAAAATCTGGTGGATTTACTACTATTACAGTTATTTGCACTAGCTTCTCTCGGGATTACTTTGTCATCAGTTCTCATACTAGCCAATTTTCCACTAGTGCCAAACGTATAACTATTTTGTAAGAAGTCAGTTTATTCCATCTTCGTTCCTCATACTGGGAAGTTAATCGTGTGGACCGAAGGGGTCAAACCCACATCCCAACTAGTTTCGTCATTGCCGTTTTTCCGTCCATTACGAGGCTTTGCTTCTGGTTTCTTTACTGATTTGTTTTTATGAAGTCTGGAAGTTCGCCTCCACAGGAGGATCTTCTCCATTATACCATCAGATAGGGGTTGCTCAGTTATATCCCGATGCACTAGGTACGTCCTTCGTCGGTTCTTTATCCGGAAGGCACTAGAGGAAGTATATATGTATATATCTATTTAAAATATTGAACGGACGTTACGATCACGTAGCAATATTTAAAGCTTGAACCTACTATGACGTAACGTAACGTAACCGTACGTATCCTAAAGTACGAAAATGAGTGTTCATATGGCACCGACCAAAATTGATTTAATAAACTTGAATGTTATTTAAATTCTCGAATGTTAGGAACAGTGTCGTAAGAAGGACACAAGAAGTTAGCACCCGTAAGCGGCATCCGTAACCAGCAATTTGTTTCCTTTTATTCTGCTGAGCAGTTTTAAGTTGTTTATATTTCACCTACAACTTAAATAAATCAAATAAATCGGTTAAATATTCATTTACGTAACCTTATACTTATTTTTATACTTGTCACTTTACAGTTTCATTTAGGGTAATGTTTCGAAATGATGTAACTTAGTTCCATCAGTTTTCTTGCGGTACGGCCCGTCATATTAGGTTCGGGCTTAAGAGCTAGAAAAGTTCAACAATTATAAATACGGACCTTGGCTGGTTTGAGAGTCTCTGTAATTAACGCCCTGAGCGTAGACGTGGAAACTTCGCGTTTTTGCCAAGTCTCCAGATATTTTGATTTAATTAACACTTAAGCGACTTGAAGGATAATAAATATGCTAGAAATAAAAGCAATTATCCCTTCACAAGCGAAGGAGCTCTCTATCAAATAGTAAATGGAGAGTTAACTAGCAACGAAGGCAGCCTTAATTAATTCACACTACAATGAATCAAAAATAAAACAACTGACAACAAATTCCGAAAGCAAACAGCCGCACAGATGCTATAAATAATCCGTACCAAGTTCTCAATGGGGAAGAATAATAAGAAACAATTAACCTTTTTTTAGCCAGGATTATCTTATAAGAGCTTGTCACGTAAGCATATACCTGGGATAATTAAAGGCTTTTGCTTTTTTTGATTTTTAACAGTACGCAAACCTTGGGTCTACTTGTGCCTAGAGCCCCGAGCACATAGCATTGTCACGAGAATACAGGCTTATATATAATGTGATGTATTGTGTGTATTCTGGGTGGATTTCATTTTATGCTTTTATTCATAAAATTAAGACTTGTTATCCTCAAGCATAATTAATTTGCAAATTCATACACGTTAAGTCATTCTGACGATGATGATGTAAGTAGGGTCACAAGCAGCAACTTCAAAAGATAACAATAAGCAAATTTTTGGGCCTTGTTTAAAATCGATTTCAATTAACAATGATGCCTCGGAATGTAGCCGGCATATGTGGGTATCGTACATAAGTATGCGGAAACTTTTAATTAAGATGCATGGAATATCATTAAAAAATGAGTCATAAACTCAGGTAATTTGCAGAGAAGGCAGGGCTGGCTCAGCAGCAGGCGGTGCGGTGTATGCTCACATATAAATTATGGTAAAATATGGAAATGAGCGCAATTAATTTATAATTAATTATATTTTAATCACGTGCTAATTACTCAACATATAGTCGGTAATTCGACACGTGTTAATGAATTTAACAATTTCCATGAAGGAAGTCTAATTTTGATTTTTCGTGTGAATGTGATTAAAGGGAAATATGTACTTTGATTATCAACGAGAGTGTAACTAGTGGCTGCAGTTTTGGCAGCAGAGCAGACGTGATTGAACGTTGAATACACAAACGGAATTGGTGTTTTTGGAGCTTGTGTAGAGCCACAAGCTCAATTTTTAGTATCGACCAAAAAATTAATGGGTTTTATCAGGGGAATGGTTTTGAGACGATCAAACATAGTACAAAAAAAATTGATGAACTTTTTTCACTAGTTGTACACAAATTAATATTCACCATAAATCAAACATATCGAATCTCTTCAAACTTTATTTATTCATTTATTTCATCAAACAAGGCACTAGGCACATAGTAATTGGATCACATCCGACAGCAAATTTACTTTGCGCTTGTCGTTTAGGATGTTCAAGGTAACACATGAGAAATTCTCCGGCAAGACAGCGAAATAAGAAGGGTTGCTACTTGCGAATAGCGGTGCCCTTCCAATCCGTGGTTTGGAGGGCGTCAGGGCACTTTTTTGTCAGTGGCTGACCCGATCAGATGCATTATATGCATTGACTCGTAATACGCATCCAAGAAAACCTCGACTCCCATTTTATTTAAAAGTTTCAGTGACAATTCAATTATCAAATTTACCCCGATCCGAAAGGGAAAAAGAACTTAACCCAGTCGTTCAAGGAAACCAAGTTTCTAGTTGTCAGACGACTCAATGTCCAACCGATTTTTTTTTCAGATCAAAATGCGCAAGCGTATAGACGCTACACCTTCCATCTTGTATTGAATTTTTGTCAGCTCTACTAGATGTTTGGAATCCTACCGTAAACATATTTGTAGGCCATGAATTACATATGGAAGTTTATGTTGAATTTAATAGTTTTTCGAGGATTTTCTGAGAACAAATAGCTAATCTGTTGTGAATCTTCCAGGACGAAAACCACATTGATACTGTGCAGCGCCGGCAGATCGTGTTGGGTCCGGGTGGGTAGTCAGTCAAAACAATCCCCTCCTCTTAAACTATTTTTTGGTAACATAGGTAGGTCGTAGTACTGCACTGCACTGCTTTTCAATGTAGTTCAAGCTTTACGAAGTGCCAGTATAGGTAGCACAGCAGCAAGAACGAGGGCTAACAGCAGAAAATAGAGGGCCGAATACAAACTAAAGCTGGAAACAGATACGTGCGTGCGTACAGTGCCTACGGTGTGTGCGGCGAATTTTCGCTGACAGGCAGTTGCGTGCTAGGGTTCCATCTAGGCTTTTACAAATAACCAAAAAATCTAAGCGATGAGTGCTTGTGTTACACAACAGCTTGTGTTTGGGAATTTTAGATTTCACATTCACCGACAATGAGCAAAAGTAGGAAGTAGACCGTGCGTAGTTGCGTGAGTTCTCCTAACGTAACTACATATATATCAGTGAATGTACGCACTTATTATCAACACCCCACGCACTAAATGCGCATGTATCTGTCTCCAGCTTAAGCGTCCTTAGCGCGTGCTGCGCATACAGGACCATATCCAGCGATGCGACATGCGTGATGGTGGGAATTACACCAAAAAAGATACTGGCGAGAGAAAGCATGCCTCTCTAGGAATATGTTAGAGGGGGACAAAGTCAGTGCGGGTGAAGATCTCACACTGCGAATCTCTAACGTGATGGCAAGGCCAGTGAGATAAATCTCCTAAGAGTCGGTGGGCCCTCAGACTTATCCCAAAGGCAGATAGATGGGTTACGAGAGTGTGTGAGGAAGTCAGTGAGGACCTCATGCAGGTCTTGAGTGGAAATGGAGGATATAGAAATTGCCTCCAACGTTTCAAGCTGGGAGTGGTATGACTAGGCATCCTGGATAATGCAGAGCATGTTCTCTTTTATTGTGTGAGATTCAGGAAATATGGACCGGAGCCAGAGGCATTCTCCATGTCACGGGCATTTGTTCTAAAATTCCAAGTGGGTATTTTACCTGCCAGCTTTTGAAATAGGGCGTTTTGAATTTTGGTATTGTAGAAAATGAAGTTTAATTATTTAGATCAGAAAGACCAATAGTATATGGTGGGGATAAACAGACATAAAGGGGCTTATTTGCCACATATTTCACTGTAACTCAAAATGCTGGTCGTTAAGGTTCTTTTTCGCAACCTTTTTAACATCCCCAAAATTAACTGAAATTTCTTGGAGCACTGCAAGAATCCAGCTGGATTGGTTTTTTTGCTATTTCGCTTTTGTCTACTTTAAAGGAGTGGATAGAAGGATAGCGGGATCCTTTTTCCCGCAATGCTTGAGGAAATTAGAAGGGGAATAAAAGGGTGTCGTACACGGTAGATTTTAGTCGTCGCAGTCGTGTCGTTTTCTTAAAGTCGCTGAAGTAGTATCAGATTCAGAATTGTTTGCGTTTTTCAGTTCCTCTCAAAAATAGATTGGGCGTTAAAGGCTTCGCATCAGTAGGGTCAGCTCCGATGTAGACAAACGGACGCTCACTGTAGCTGCTCCATGTTTAAAGTACCTTTGGCGATGGTCACCTTTAAAATATTTTTCACACTCTTTATTAGCCGATCCTAAAAGCCTCCCTACTCAGGAGCTCGTTCTACAATAAATTTCCATTTACTTTTATGACCTGCCACAAAATTTGCAATGGATGGCGATTGAAGCTCCTTCCATGTCTTTTTAAGAGTCTGGGTTATTGGGATCAGGTATTACTATTCTTGCCATAAAACGTCTAATTGCCAACAAACAACTTTCTGCAGTGTAGTTACGTACTAATTCCAAATGAATGCATCTTAAAACAAAACATGTAAAGGATAAGTATCTAAACTTTCTGGGTGAGTTCAGGATCTTTAGTTCTCTCGATATAAAGTCTATGCCAACAGTAAGTACTAAACGGTCTAATTAATTGCAAACGGTCCTTAGGTAATTGGGCGACTGGCTGTCATTGGGGTGGAGTACGTCTTCCGACAGATTATGCAGCTCTTAATGATTCTTTTTATTAACTATCGGTCCTTTATTATCCAGAATTTTTCTCGGATCCTCGATAGCGTGGGGTTAATAATTAGGCGTGATAAATTGCTGTATGGTAAAATAATCCGATGAACTATGTCCGCAGGATTTGAAATCGTCTGCCCAATTTTAAGAGCCTTTCAGTGTATCAACCCAGCGCAAGGGGACCAAAGCTTTGATGAGTTAGGAATGTTTTTCCCGACACAAATCGCTAAAAATTCATTAGCAAAATGATTGTTTTGAATATACCTGATCCAATAAATCTTCGCGGCGGTCAGCTCTTCAGCCTGAACAGTTGGATGTGACGGTGGGTTCAGCTTCTTAAACCTACAGAACCTCATAACATAACACCTTATAAAGGAAGGAAGCAAGGAAACAAAGTGATTGATTTAAATTTAAAAAAAAAAAAATAGTTCTCCATATCCTGTTTGGGTGCTAAAGCTGCGATAAACGTCGTATTAAATAGAGTTATTCTACTTCGATGACTGCTTCTAGAAGCACGGAATCTGATGAATCTAGTTTGATTGCTTTAGATATCTGGAAGGCTTTTAATAGAGTATGGCACTCAGCCTTGTTAGCTAAACTCAAAGCTTTTGGAATTGACTCGCTTCTGTATAAGTGGGTTGAAAGTTTCCTTTCCGGTCGTTCAATTAAGTATTGGATGGCGTCAAATCTGAATCTCACCCCACCTCTGCGGGGTTCAATTTTATCACCGGCCCTTTATACATGACCTATTTTCAATCCCCTCCAACCCGCTTCTCAGCTTCGCTGACGACGGTACTTTACGTTACTCGTACAGCTACGATACAAGACAGACTCATGCCAGATCCTGTCTCGATGATGGGGAACTTATGTCCATCTCTATTAATAACGACATTGAACTCATTCTTGAGTGGGGAAAGAAGAATCGGGTTGAATTCAACCCCGCCAAAACCAAGTACTGTCTTATTTCAAAGAAAAAGATCAACAGCTCTTCATCCTTGAAAGTGGACAAAGTTGAACTAACGGCCGATCCCTCCCTACACATCTTAGGCGTGACATTAGCCAAAGACTTGCGATGGAATGACCACATATTCCAAATCGCAAAACAAGGATCCCAGTGCTTGGGATTTCTTAAGAGGTGCAAGTTCCTCCTCCAGCCATCGGCCCGTGCTGTTATTTATAAATCCTACATTCGGCCTCTTCTCGAATACAGCTCCCTCATTTGGGGCGGCGCTCCAATAACCACCTTAGCATGGTTAGATAAGGTCAAAAAAGGGCCGTTAAGTTAATTAATGACGATACCACTTGCTCCACCATCTACCCCCTGAGCCACCGTAGGAATGTAGCAGCACTGACAAAATTTTATCGCTACTATCATAGTGACTGTTCCTTCAAGTTAAACGCTCTTCTGCCTCCACGGCAATCTTATACCCGCAACACCAGATGAGCCCACTCATCTCATTCCCTCCACCTGAAACTCCCCCTTTCAGGCACTCACAAGATATGAATTCGTTTGTGAATAGAACAACTCGACTCTGGAATAATCTCTCGCCGTCAGTATTTCCGAGCTCATACAACATCCAAGAGTTCAAACGCAGGGTTCATCACCACCTTCTTCAATACCCCCCGTACCTTTATAAATCCCCCCCCCCCTTCCCATACTAAGCTTACTGCTAGACATTGCACCATGACGTGACAAATGACATGACGGACTAGTAGTACAAAGGGTGACTCCTGAGCTTAGGACTGCCACATAAAAAAAATCTTGATTATCTGTTTATTTTTAATGTACCTAAAAAAAATATTTGTGTCTCTCAGAATTTTGATTTTTGTCACATTTTATTCCACATAGCCGCCCGGTCTTAGTTCTACACCATTTGATATGACACTTATTTACGACAAGGAAACGAATTCGAACTCATCATGCACTAATTTTATCGATCTTATGGCGTCGCCTGTAAAGAATCCCAAGTGGATACCTGATTCAGCCATTCGAGACATTCGTCTCCCCAAACAGAGAAGCGATAAAGACCACGGCGAGACAATAACGACTCTAATAGCATTAATAAATATCGTGGCTAAATTGAAACACAAAAATTCTATCCAGGTAAAAAGAAAGCTTTTATCGTCATTTTAGGATCCCACGGTGAACGTGTGACTTTTTATGAAAGCAATGGAATGACTATGGCCATGGTAAAGAAGGATCTTTTGATTATCGAGTATAAAGTCAACGGACACCAGGTGTTGTTCGTGGAGTTGTCCGTTACAACCTTTACGGTTATGCTTAATAAAAAATAAGAAATTTTGTGAAGATATTTTATCAAAATTAGATATCGTCATGTGTGGAAGATATTAGTGTGCACCTTTCATTCTCGATTTATTGAGATTAAGGGCTTCATTTAAATTATCAAATTATACTAAATCAAAATAATTTAATTTAATTTATGATAGTAATATAATGTTCATTGTAGCTGTGATAAAAGTTCTTGGGAAGATACTTAATAAGTTTAGGAAGATGTTTTGTAACTTTTCAAACACACACCCACAATAGCTAACTATGAAAAATAGCGAAGGCGTTCTAAGTCTTAAATATTTGGAATCCCTTTTAAAAAAAACTTTTGAAAGAATAATAAAGCAAGGTCCTTCTCTACTCCTAAGATGTGTGTACTAAGTATTCGGCTGGTTAACGAACCGTCAAAGAAGGAATTTCACTACCAATACATTTTTGTGTTTGTTGAATAGAAACGCATTTTAAATAAATTGAAATTTGTTGGCAGGAGCTGGGCGAATTGTTTCGTGAGTGTCACATGAAAATTTCTTTCAAACCAATCTTTTAAAAATAATAATAACCTGCATAAAATTGACATGCGTCTAAAATTTAGTGGACCTTATAATAATTAATTATTTCGTCCGGCCGTTCTCTAAACCTCCTTTTCTAGTGAGGGTTGCCGGAAGCTCTTAAGTAGTCTAGAGTCTTACAAAATTAATATTTCTTTATTTATCCAAAAACAATGTTAATTGAATGTTAATGCATTAATTCTAAGTAACTACTTATTATTCCTGGATACATGGTTTTACTAGTATGGCTAAGCAACTACCTACTTGTTTATCTCTGGATGCACGTTGGTATCGTTAAGCAGCTACCTACTTATTCGTTTTCTCTATAAGTGTTTTACGGTTAGTTACTAATGCGGTCTACGGGGATTTTGGTATAGCGGGCTGTTCGGTATATTGCCGGTGTTTGGTCGGGTCATACCTTGACACTCATTTAGAAAATTTTGCCAGGAACACTGTGGGATCATACAGCTCGACAGGCCTGGGCAACATTCCTTTCGACACGGTATAGAAAACGCTGCCAGGAGCCTAGTCGGATCGTAGACCTCAATAAGGCCCAGGAAAAATTCCCCAGGTATTCGGTAGTGGTCGCTATGTGATCGATAAACGGCATGGATATATTTGTGTATGTGTCCTTACCGTGCCGGATCATACACCTCGACACGGTATAGGAAACGCTACCAAGAACTTTGTCGGATCATACACCTCGACAACATGCCACAGGTATTCGGTAAGTGTTTTTACTGTGCCGAATCATACACCTCAACACTCTATAGAACCGGAGAAGCTGACATCTCCGGAGCAAGCCTGTTGAAAGACTAATTTTGGAGTGGTGAAGCGGTTTATTTTAGAGCAAGAAAGCTCGTCAGCATAAGAAGCTTTAAAGCTTCGAAGTGAAGCTTTCAAAGGAGAATATTCACCCAGGCTGCTGGGTGAATATTTATTTTCCTAAAGCTTTGAGAGGAGAAGTATTAAATAGTAACGAATTGGGGTTCGTTACAACAGGAATATTGAAGCCACCCTGTTAAAGTGTCTCTTAATGCAAAGCCTAGATTCAGTATCATAACTCAGTTCCCTATCAGGAGGTGGATCATGGATTTCCACAGAAGGGTTCGGGACTCTGGATTGGATCAGCGCTAGCTTGTTTGCTCTCATTGCCCTCGCTATTCAATGACAGGGACCCAGCAGAGTGTGAAACCCTTTTAGTTAGGTCCTGCGACACCAACTACTGTACATATGTTTCATCTATGACCCGTCAGATTTCTTTGAACCCCAGAGAAGATAAGCCCCTCCCACCCAGGACGGGTCGGAATAAACGCCCTAAATTTTCTATGGAACCGAAAGGGGGAGTTGCAGGTGGAGGGAATGAATCGAGTGGGCTAATCTAAAGTTGGGGTATAAAATTGCCATGGAGGCAGAAGAGCGTACTTGAAGATTGCCGTGGTCTATTTAAACTTATACCAGCAGGCTATATAGGTATAAGTGACAACGATCCTGTTCAGTTTACCCAAAATCCATTTACACGCCCATATATCCCTAGTGGCTTTACTGATGACGCAGTCCAGTTGAGCGATCCAGTTCTGTCTTTTGGCTAGCATTACTCCCAGATAGTCGGCTGAGTCTGTGTACTCAACTATCGTACCCCGGATATAAATAGACCTTAGATCTTCCACGAACGATCATATTTGGTCATGTTTGGATTGATTGATAGGTCCTCCATGGTACCCCATCTTTGAACTTCTGGGTGTTCTGTCCTCTGAGATAGTTAAGTACACAGACTCAGCCGACTATCTGGGAGTAATGCTAGCCAAAAGACAGAACTGGAACGCTCAAGACAGACTTCTTCCAGACAAGACAGACAGCAAGATCACCTGCCTAGCAGATCACATGGAAACCTGATTAGTGCAGTTTCAACTTCATCCACAACCAATGACCTGATTAACGGAGACAGAACTCCACCTTGATAGCTTTGACACTAATGGTGGAAGAAAATCCAGAAGATAGTTTACGCCCTACAAGCGTGGCATTTATCCACTCAAATGTGTGACGATCACGGCTTCTGAGAGCTCGTGGTTTAGAAACAGAATCATAGGCAGTGTTATCGAAAGCACCCTGAAATTCAATTCATGCACATAAGGCAGTTTCCTTAGCGAGGAAGGCTTTCTTAATTTTAACTTTATGGAGTAAAGAAACCTCCGTTGAGTAAGCGAACTGAGACTATGAAGAGGAATCAACGATTATCAGCTACCGAGGTTTGAGACGTCGCCAAAAACCCGCAAGAATGACAGCGAATCAATCGTGAATAGAGTTTGAGACCTAGCGGCACAGACAGCAGCGTATCCGTTGCGGAGACGTCCCTCTCGGACCGCCAGCTAACGGATCAAAGAAGAAGAAAAGATGTAGAGGAAAGGAGAACTCCAGCTTACCCCTGATGTAAAGGTCCAGCAGCCTTTCAATCGCTTTCAAAGATTGGTCTATACGAATTAGGCAACTCCGGAAGCCCGTTGCACTGTTTAAGCTAGGATAAAAAGCAGCACAAACTTTCTCCATATGGTTGGAATGTATCCCCATGTTTTTGCTTGGTTGGCTCTCAAGAGACACACTAAGTTGTCGAGAATCAGAACGAGGCACTTCTGAAGAACTACCGGGAAAATTTCATCTCCTCCCAGGGATTTGTAAGGTTGAAAATGTAACCTTGTTCCGGTCGAAGATTTTCCCAGAAAAACTCCGGGAATATCCTCTTGGAATGATCTAATGTCTGTATCCGAGGGATAAGCGATCTGAAAGTTTGACCCTGAAAACTTCGATAGCTTACACTGAAATGGAAGAAAAAATCCTCAGATCTCTCCTAAGCTATCCTATTATCTTTTACCCGTAAAGCAAAGCTTACCACAGGATGAGCTGGAGGGCATGATGGATTGATTGGACAAAGGCGATTCCTAAGTGTAGTTAATCTTCGTAAAGTATTTTAAATACTCAAAATATGAAAATGTATTAAAATTAAAAGTCTCTGAAAAAGTTTGATTTTTATAAGTGCTGTCTGGTTACATTTTAATAAAATCCGTCTATTTATATTTCTATAAAGTTTTTGTCTATAGCACGTGCTGACAGCAGCATTAAATTTCGGTCTCATTACTCCATGAATCAAAAATATGCAAATCCTTGGAAACTTCAGGGAAATTTTACTTTAATTTTGAATTATTAATTGTTTTTGAAATTAAGTTATTTTTAGGGGCAAGAAAACACCCCTTTTCATCTGTGCAAAATCAATTACAGACTTGATCTTGTTTGCACTAAAATTAAATTTTTTAGGGAGTGCCCCAAATCCTGCACAAAGTCACTTGACCCGTAGATATTGTGATAGACTTTTAGAGATTTTTCTCCTCATTCTGGTTTTATCTTTTAGATGGCATTTTCATTCAACAGAAAGAAAAAAATAGATTCGCCTTCATATCGTCGTCATCTTTTGAATTCCTACATCGCTTTCAAGTCTGCTGGATCAATTTAAGCATTTTATGTGCATGCTCCGGAAACCATGTTTTTCGTAAAAGACAACTAACCATATCCTTTCTTTCTTGACTCTCATGGTATACGTTTTGAGACAACGTTGATAGTTACTTTTGTTAAATTTTGTTTTACATGTGCATTTGTTTCCTGCCTGACTGTTTTATACAATTGTAAAGGAGTTCTTTTTTGAGGTTTCTTTTCTATTCACATAACAAACGTCGTTTGTGTTTTCTGAACGGAAACAACTCTAGACTATGATGAAATTTTTTTGTTTGGCTTCTTCGTGATGTTATGATAAAAGGATTCGTAATTCCAAAAATCATTATATTTAATTTATTCAAATGTACAACCAAATCGGTAAATAATGGTGAATCTTCTCTACTTGCAGGGAAATTCAAAATTATTTTTATACATAGATTTTGCAGAGCTAACATTACCATTCAAATAAAATAAATTGAAAGCGATCTACTAGCTCTACTTGGTCGTCTATCCTTTCTTGGGCGGATTTTGGATTTTTAGAATTCGATGCAGGCATCTGTTGATGAAAACTTGTAGGCGCCCTGTGATAAATTCTGCGACTTTTCGTGATTTGCAACCGTACAAAAGAATTGCTTTAACGTTGGTGTTGAACAGCCGCAATTTGGTGTTAGTTGAGATAGGGGCTGATATCCAAATGCGGAACAGATATGCATGTGCGCTTCGTGCTTTATTTATTCTTGAACTGACGTCTTCTTCTGCTCCGCCGGTTTTGGTAGCAAAATTCATTTACCAGTTCCACGTCTGCTGGACTACGCTAAATTGTTCAACATGTTTTGTACGTCCTTGTGTCTGTGCGTCAACAAACAATTGCTAACAGAGCTGCTAGGTGTCCGTCTGTGTATGAATTTGTTTAAAATCGATCTTTCCCTCTCTCGATTCTTCATGCGCCCATAAACTTGAAGTGTCATTTAAAGATTGCGATTGCGTACGTCGTTTTGACCACGTTTCAACCTACTCAAACTATGTTCTGGGCTGCTCTCTAAAGGCTCAATTACATTGAGAAAGTTTACAACCAACTAGCCCGTGCATTCACTATCTGCTAATAAATTAGCCTAGTGTGATAATGTTCACTAGTTAACTGCCGAGAAAGTTGAAAGACTTTACTTATCATAGCTGCGGGCTACTTTACTCATCAACTAGCTGCGAGTTCATTATATGGTTTCATTAGTACAAAATGACGGAATTAGTTTGCTCCAATACTAGATGGCCTACTGTGCGAGTGCAAAGTTTTGAGTGTCATCGTTACTATCGCAATAGCTGACTCGCCGGCTTCTAAACTCGCCGGCTAGTAGCTTGTAAACTCGCTCAGTGTAATCAATCCTTAAGTGTGACTATCGTGAGAATAGGCTTCTGCGACTGTTTCACGATATCTTAGAAGAGCGCCAACCGGTTTTTGCAGCTTTCGAAATTTCTCAGAAATAATTTTATACTTCTGCGCTTCTGTACGTTATGTATTCAACTTTCTTTCTTTGTCTTCGCAGCACAGCTTTGAAACTCTCTCCCTAAAGGCCCCCATACACGATCAAATTGGATGTACATCGAAGGGCGGATGTACAAGCAAAACTATCAATTGTGGGCCGGTTGGCCGATCAAAACTCATTGCGCTTATGGGTTTGATGAAAATCTGGATGTACATCCAGTATGGGGGCCTTAAATTATATTAAATTAAATTTGAATCACCCCGGCCCGCGGGATCATAATGCATTTTCAAAGTAACCGCAATACCATTTGGGTTGGCCACCCCTGATAGAGAGCAACCTGACCAAACTGCATTTTTGAGAAGAACAAATGGAGATATATTATTCGTGGAATAAAAAATACATAATTAAAGCATTTCTCAAATTAAGCCACTGTGAATTCAAAGACCCTTGATGACTGACATATGTATGTCGTCCATATGCTCTCCCCCAAAGGCTATTCCAAATTGCGAATCTACACGTGCCATTTAGAAACAAAAGGACCAAAAAAATACTTCACATTTCATATCGCCGATTTCTTATTTTTACCTCTGCTCCAAAAATTTACGACTGATTTTGCCAATTTGATGTTATTTTGGGTCCAGGCTATTTTTAGACACAAGCAATCCTACCTTAAACCTGCTGTAAGAAAATTGCAATTTGATATCGCATCAATAATAATGTTCAGCCTTGATACCTTGCTACAAAGCCGGGAATCTGCTAGTTGATAATACATAAAGTGATTGCAAGGAAATGAAATTGATTTAATTGCGGTGAGTTCTGTTAAAGACCTTAAAGCCCACAGATAGCACAAAAGATGGCCAAAAATCGATGATGTCAAGCCAGATTCCTCAGAGCAAGCCGAAAGCCGATTGTTACATGTGGTAGTCGTAATTTATTGGTATTAATGTCATTTAGACTAGAATAAGATGGCAATTCGATTTGGTGGCTGGCAAAGGCAATAAAATCCAGAAGCACACTGTGCTGAGGCACGCACGGCACTCACCAGGGATAGATAATAATTTTGTACTCCGGAGACGTATGCTCGGCTGGTAATGGGAATGCTGCATTAAGGATGTGTAGACCCTTTGATGTGGTAAGGTAGACTCTTATCTGGCAGAGTATGGAAGTGTCACCCACCAAGCAATTTGTGTTAGCAAGATTATATTGACAGGTGTCTGCATTTTATTAAGAAATAGGTATGATGTTCATCATTTAATATATTGGGTATGGGTTTCGGGTAGATTAACTCATAAATAAACATTAACTGCCTGTCATTTCCCCTTTGAGGCACAGAGGCATATTTAAATGAGCCGCTTTCTGGCCTGAGGTGTTGATAACTTATCTCGAGTCTAATGATAATGTTTTTGTTGTTAGAAAAAAAAATTATTTAAGCTTTAAATTATTTTCTTAAATTTATTTCAAAACTTTCAAAATTATTAAAATTATCTTAAAAAGACTTCTCGCTTGTCTTATTACGGTTATTCAAACGTTAAGCAATTATTGCATAGCATGGCGGTGTAGTCGCTAAGTTCTCCAAAAACGTATTGCGTTTTCTTTAGGAGAATTTAATCCTACTAGTGCTTAAATCAAAGTGAAAACTCTACTTTAAAGTCTTGACTTTACATAGGTTGATTCTGTATCACAAACATTGTCAAGATGTTCAAGTTTCCTATTAAGTTGTGAAAGGCTTAAGCTCCTAGAGTACCTCTGATAAGCCCCTTTGATCTGTTGACTGCTCCATTTTATAGATTAAGTACGTATTGCTCTTTTGGAGAAAAAGGTGGTTTAGGTTTGGTTAATTTTTGTGGATAAGATGGAGCCGTTACTTTTATATAGGCACCTTATTCATGGTAATAGTTAATAGGGTGACAAAATTACAACGTCGTATGTAAAAATTTAACAAAAAAAAATTAAAATGCCCTCTCGACTGAACCGTTGCCCTGCAGGTCACTGAAGGCGAAATGCTCTGCATTGGACGGTTGATTCGTAGATTTATAAGTTTGGCAATGTTACGAGATCAATAAGATCGGCAGTCCGATCACCTAGAAGACGGGCAAAAATCAATGTAATTTTCATAGCTGGCTTTAACTACGATGACATTTTTTGGTTTATCCAAATTATCCCACACGGTGTGGTCTATTACAAGCACATCCATAACAAAAAAAAATACTAGGCTCTGTGCAGACTATACCAGAAAGTATTTACAAAGAGTAGCTCTACAATTAGGCTATTATTCATCGGCATAAGTTTCTTCTAGCAAATTGGACCTATCTCAAAAGAAGCGAAGCAAATTTGATCCTTTCATCCAATTCGACTCTTGGCCTCCTCTTTTTCTTCTTCTTTGATCCGTTAGCTGGCGGTCAGGGCCTGAGCCGAAGCGGATTGGGATGTTGACCATTACCTAGTCGTCAGTCACGACAGAATCTATCTATCTCCTTCTGGATCCGCCCACTGGCCTATTTCCCGAAATTTCTACTGCCCTGAGCCGTTCTGGGATGCAGTTATTCTCCATCCTGATTAAGTAGTCAGCTAGTTTTAGACTATTGATTTTATAAAGGTTAAGAGTTCTTAGTGGCAGGGCCGGCGGAACGTGTTGCTATCCCCTTCTTCGAAACAGTTATTCGGTAACAACTTTTGCTAAAAAGGAAAGAAGGTTGCTCACTTCTTTGTGAATCAGAGTCGATGGTGTACAGTACAACATGTGGTGTTATGGGACCTCTCATGTGGTTCACAATGTGAATGATTACGGCCCGATGAGCTCGAATAATGTACGAACGAAGCCAGCTGAGATATTAATAAAAGCGCGCCCTGAAAGCGCTGCCCTGCCGTTTCCTGAGCACAAAACTATAACCGTGCTGGTAAGCAACCTGGGAAAATAAGTATCCGTAAGAATCAAGATCTGGAACAGATCAGTGACACACAGCTCGCACAGGCACCTGGGAATGATAAAAAACCAGTGGGTTAATTTTATAACACACTTAGAGGGCATGGTGGATAGAGCTTCTGCTATTTGTGCAGCATTTCCAAGAATGCTTTCCAAAATGGGGGCTCCAACCGATCCGTTGGCTCTTGATAGCTCAGTTTACCTTTACACAGTGCCGCAGCAGAGCTAAGAGCATAAAATGGCGAATCTCACGATCCGTTAAGCGTTCTGACGTTCCAAGTTGTTGTGAAAAAATTAACTCATATAACATTCAATAGTGCAAACGCGAAGCTCACTCCCTCCTTCTTATTTATCCACCAGACTACCCTTAACCTTTCATAATCTTTTTCTATCTGCAGGTCAAGCTTACTACTAGACATTGCACCATGAGTTGAACGACATGACGGACTATTGGTACAAAGGGTGATTTCTGTGCTTGACCATGCCACATAAAAAAAAAGTTCTTAAATCAATACCATATTTCGCACACAAAGAAATTAAAAACTAGGTTGTAAGGGTTCGGTAATATCCTATAATACCTAATTCAAACAAAAAAAGGGTAGTCTGCCCCACTTAAAACTCACCAATCATTTATTCTTACTGAATATTTTGGTGTAAACTAACTAACCAACTAATAACAGTAACCACAGAACTCTGTCACAACAAAAGTATCAACTGTCACACAAACCTTAACAATATGAATAAAATAACTTCTAAAAAATATTTATTTTCTCAAATAAAAAAAAACGATCGTTTAATTTTGTATAACAATCTAGCAGGTTCAGCTCCCCTTATGGGCATCTCCCTGGTTACAGAATGTGGGTCTCAGCTACGGTTGAACAAGCCTCTTACTGCTAGCGAATTCTCTTAACTTATTGAATTAGGTTACCTTGCCCTTCTCTCTTCGCTTTAAAACTCTTCTTTCGGTCGTCCTCCCTTTAACTGCCGCAACCTCTTCCGTTTACAATGCTAATGTTGTTGATTCGGAACTAGCTCCGACCGAGGAATTTGAAATTCACTCTAGAGCCCGTCTATATAATTCCATCCTGCCGCTTCTTCCCAAAACAGGGCTGTCTGCAACAGAATCTCCTTCAGGTTCAGACTCTGCAAACCCTATTGGCGAAGTATTGTAGAGGCGAAAAGAACCAAAACGGCCTGCTGTTCACCAGCAGTCATCAGTTGTTTGAGGCAACGTGTGGCTCGACACACGACCCTAAGCTTAAGAGTCTCTTGACGGGGTTAGCCGAGCAGCTAAAGAACTATTAGAAATGTAGAAGTGAAGTTAAATGCTCTGAAGGGGATTTTGCCACAAAAATCATATGAAATCAATGGAAATTTTAATTTGGTCCGCAGGGTTTCCTCGTCATTTGTTGGTGGATCTCCTGGAGGGCAGGGTAAAGGAAGAAGAATCTGGCCAAAAGCAAGAAGGTAGGTAATCTTCGGAGTCCCTAACTGCAACGCTTCCGCTCGCGTAATATCCTCTCTCGATACCCCATTCTGGTGGATCGCAAGGAGATATCCCGGCGGTTGAGATTCACCAGACTATCCGAAGGAGTTGAGACTCTCGAAGGGACCCTTCCTCGGTTGGGACTGGTCTGACAGCCCTGTGGTTAGCATGGGACAAAATGGAAACTTGGCCTCAGATGATGGAAACTTGGCATTAAAGTGACCAGCTCGGTTGCTGACCCAGGAGGTTTCGGTGAAATATCTCATCTCCAGTCTGATAATCAGTTGTACCAGTTCTCATGCTCAATATGAGCAGCGGCTAAATTAACCGTTCACGAGGTAATTGCAGGCGGTCCGTCATGGGCAAAAAGGCTATGTCTTCCGTTCAGTTTTTTCAGGTCTGGATATGCTGATCTGTGTAGGATCATATGACTACCAAAAGTGATTGCCGTTGACTTCGGCCTATACTGTACGTCTTCGCCCTGCCGTTGACTTCATACCTTGAGGATTGCCTGCCGCCCAAGCTCCAACGTAGTGGACAAGTGTAGTTTTTACTTCGCTTTGGCGCGCCAAACACTCGCCCTTGTGCATGTTCCGTTTGTTAATGTTCTATTTGACAAGAACATCATCTTCGGCGAAGATGGAGGTAGGAATGGGTAGCATAGCTGTAGATCTTAAATCGTATGAGCAGTTGGCGTTGCTCAGTACAAAACAAAACGAATGGTGCTTTGAAATTGGTATGAGTACACTGACAAGTTATATTAATCAGCACAATATAGAAACTAGCCTTAAATTACAATTGTAACGGTCCGGTTACAATTAAAAGTAATATTAAACCGTTCCCGGCTTGATTTTACAAGTGCTTTTAGAATTCCTAAGATTCTTATGTATGCCACGTATTAAATTGGGCAATTTAAAAAAGAAATCTAAAAAAATGCTGTTTAAGTCATTCATTGTCCTTTCCGAATTTGTAATTTCTGTAACTCGTCTATAACTACACATTTAAATTCAATGCTTATGTTATACATGAATTAATTCATTGTAAGTTTTTAAAATAATTAATTAATGGTTTAAGTTTCATGTTTGCCCTTTTTAATTTCCTTCTTTATTGTTATTTCATAGCAATCTTAAAAGCAATTAAATATTCCTAATCCTCGGGGAAACTTCTTTAACCATTCAGTTTTTAAAAGTTATAAATTCAAAGTTAATTGCCCGCAATTTTAATAATTGAAATATTACTTAAGATTCAAATTTAAATTTCACATCTTTTTTTAAAGTCACACCTTAACCGTGAATAGAAAGTTTCCTTAGATTTGCACGTTTAATTTTATGCAAAATCAAGAAACCCCAGAAGAGCTGTAATTTTTGTAAATCTCACCACAGCTTGATGAGGGGAATGAAAGGGGAGAAAAAATAAATTAAAAGCCTGCCGGTTTTGGGGTTTGTTGCTGCCAAATTTCCTTTGGCATGAATTTTTCTTTTTTACACAGAAGCTTTTCATAGAAGAACTTCTTTTTCTCGTCTGTTTTTTTTTTTTTGGAAAAGAAATACGCAAATTTATATAAGGGAGTGGTGTATATTACGAGAAGACGGCTGTTGGTTGCCAAAAGCGATTCTATTGAAACGACGACGCAAAACAAGACGGGGGAGGAAAACAATCAGTAGCACTTGCACCCATACAGCCGGGGATGACATATTAACGGGGGGATGGTTGAATCTATAAATTTATGGAGCTCATCTGAATAGGGGTGGCCAACGAAATCCTCGCTGATTAAATATCGCCAAAATGGGGAGTAATCTCTTTGTTTGATGGCAAATCAACAGTCGTGGATGTCGGATTTCGGCTTCATTAACCCTTGAAACCTGAGGGAGATTCATTGAAGAAATTTCTGTTTTATCGGTTGTATACCAAAATAGGGTAGGGTTTGGGTAGGTAAGGCATTTATTTATTCTGTTAATTAGGCCCGCGAAAGTGGCATCTTTTAACCCCTCAGTTATCCACGTTCGGGTCAATACCTACGAATATATTAACAATTCCTGGTGAAATTTAAAGCTGACAGGTTGATGGCCCGAATAAATCTTATCAAAAGGTATCCCCAGAGATGTTCGCATCAGCCGCCCCTAAATTAGCAATTATCATTTTTCAGACGTAATTAATCTGTAAAAAGATTAAGAGATTCTATGGTTTTATAATAATCAATTCAATATGGTTCTGTCGTTCTTTCATTTTAATCAATTTGTATAAAACTTTTTAATTTCTGCAAGATCCGTGGGGTTCGGGGGAATTTCTTCTCTATCATCCTCCGTGCCCCAATACTATTTTTGCGCTATGTCTTTCTTGATATTAGATAGATCGATATCTTATGTATGGATATTATGTAGTGCATAAATTCAATGCCTATACCAATTTTGTTTGGAATATCGTAGTTTTCCAAAAGTTGTGCAATAGTACATATTCTGATTTTATTCACCTCTAGATTAAACTTTACCTTTGATTTGAGACCATGTCATACAGAAAACAGAGTATTCTACACGAAAGTTATAACATTGCCAATGAAGGCTCAATCAATCGGATTCCCCGAATCTTATCTCTCACCTGGGTTTCATCTTTATTACTAGAGGCTTTGTCTGCCGTGCCCTTCAAGTGCGTTTTGAAGTTTAGCTTCCGGTCGATCATTACTCCCAGGTATCTTTACACTAGCTTTCGCCGTTTGCTGATCATCACTGCTTCAGTTTAGTGCTCAGCAAGCTTCAATCCAGCGCGTTCTAGCCACGCTTTTATATCTATGATCGCTTCGTTCGCATACAGTTCGATGTCATTTACGACCTCAACGACAACTAACCCGATTTCATCTGCGAACCCGACCAACACCGCTTCCTTTGGAAAACGAAGCCCCAACGCATCATTGTACTTTGCGATCCACAGAGAGAGGCCCTAGGACGAAACCCTGCTGAACACCGCATGAGGTCCCGAACACCTTCGGACCATCTTCAGAATCGCAATGAAGCGACTTACCCTGAATGTAGTCGGCCACTACTTGCAATAGGTACATTGGTGTGCCTGGCTCAATCAACGCCTCAACTATTTTGCTCCACCTCGCTGAGTTGATAGCATTTCTTACGTCGAGGGCTATCAGTGCGCAGCAATGATTTTTTCTCTATGGCGGCTCTTGCTATGCCCACCACGATGTTGACTGCATCAGTCATTGACCTTGCCTTTCTGAATCCGAATTGTTTGTCCGACAGACCACCTACCCTTTCGGCACTAGGGAGGATCCTGTTACAGATCACCCGCTCAAAAAGTTTGTCTATGCAAGGAGGCATATCGGTCTGTAGGACGATGGGTCCCCTAAAGGCTTGTTCGGCTTCGATAGGAGCACGAGTTTCTGCTAATTCCATCGCTCCCCTCTCTCAGGCACGCTGTAAATACTTCAGCGAACCTGTCTAGCACAATTGAAGCAGCTACCTTCGACACTTTTATATCCATTGCAAGGGCCTTATTGATTGATCTTTTTTGCAGCCTCCAGAATCTCACCTGCGGTTACCACAGGGAACTCTTCTTGGTCCACGTGAAATAGATTGATGGTGCGTTCGTTCTGTGGAAACAGGACGTACACCATTTTGTGGAGCAGCACGGGGCAGGTGATCGGCGGAGAGCGCTTGCCTTTGGGCCCGAGTTTATCGAAGATCCATTTTCCGGCATCTCCGACTCTCACTCCCGAGTTCGACAACTTACCAGACGCGTGCTATATAAATATATGTATTATTGTTCGACAGAAATATAAATCTAGATATAAAACTATCGAGTTACAATCATACATATAGTGTGCATAATAAAGTATTGATTTTATTTAGTGTACATAGTTTGTTATTCATACAAAATAACTCCATAGTACTCTAAAAGATTCTAATCTTGTGTACTCTGCCAAATATATAAATAAATAAATAAATAAAAACCTTTGGAAGTGCTTGGATTTACTTTTATGGGGCCCATCCACGGGCCAACTAGTTGCCCAAACTGAGTTGTGTTGTCACTGAATCGCATCGGGGCCCATCCACGGGCCAACTAGTTGCCCAAACTGAGTTGTGTTGTCACTGAATCGCATCGGGTGTAGGCAGTTGGTAAACTGATTTGACAGTTGGGGTTTCAGTTGAGATAAATCAAAATCTTTTAATTTTATGGGTTAATTCTAGAGTTTGGGCAACTAGTTGCACTGTGTGTATTGCAGTTTGGCAAACTACTTGGACGAATTAAGCCTGAATTCGAAGAATATATTTTTTTGCAAGTTTATTTTGCATTATTTTTAATTTAAATTATGAAAGTTCACATAATATTAAATTATTTTCATAATTTATACTTTTAGAGTTTCATTTATATTTAAAAAAATATAAATATACATATTAATAATTTAAAAAAATTATAATTAATCTAAAAAATCATCTTTCTCCAATTTTTATTATTATAAAACTTAGACGCGGGTTTTCTACAATTTCATTTAACTTTCAAATTGCCTATAAAATATGGAATTGACACTTGAAATATCAACTCAGTTGAAGCGTTTGTGGCAAAACAACAACTTTTTACACAACTCAGTTTGGGCAACTAGTTGGCCCATGGATGGGCCCCATTAGCGATGACTTTGTTTAGCCTTTTTCTCGCTTCCTTATATCTCTTATGGAACTCGGACAGTACCGATTACTCTGAGTTCTCCTTCTCGCTTTCAGGCAGGCCCTTCGGCATTCGTCGATCTCGGCGTTCCACCAGAAGTTTGGTGAGGGTCGACGGTTGCCGGTGCGCCGAGGCATAGACACTTCACATGCCAGCTTTACGGAGTCTTCAATCCTCTCTGCTCCTTCTCTGGCACCTCCTGCTGACTTCGCATCATGCAGGAATACGTCTTCGAATATCGCTGTGTCGAGTTTCTTAACGACCCATCTTCTTGCCGAGGACCGATGAAAACAATGCAAAACCCCGTCCGATCAAGGTGTACACCTACTCATTGCCCCCAAAGCTCTGATGATTCAAGCGCCGCTAAGAGTAGTACAAATGCTAATATTTTAGCTTACTCACATGCATATTGGCATTCCTAAACATATTTGCAATTGGTCATATGAGACTTTAATATCCCGCAACTTCGATAAAATTTGTGAACTGAGCCTTCAAATAACCTCAGTTCGCGTACAGTTTCCACATATTCAATGAGGATAAAACAGACTTCACCAACTGAACTCGAACTCGCTCAAAAGAGCGCAATAAACTGGAAAAGTGGAATGCCATTCCAGTGAGCTTTTTCATTTCTGACTTATGGCGAGAAAGCAACAATTGTAAGCACGAACTGAACATTAACTTGACTTTGCCATTGAAGCCACTTATGTAGCTATTAAACTGAACATTATTGAACTGAGGTCCGTAAAGCCAGGGCATAAGGCTCTAATTGAAGCTTAGGTGTTAGAGGGAATAAGAGTATCCTTGGAAGCATAATTTCTTCTGAAGTTTATATAGCTGCATGCCAATAGAGCGTACAGCTCTGCTTGAAAGACCATAGCTGGGATGCTCAAGCTAAAGGTCGCTCTAAACCTGAGGCTTTCACCTGAAGTCCTAGTAGTTATACTTGGAGTCACTCCTTCCATCCAAATGTCGAAATGTTTCCGGTTTCTGTTTCCTCTTCTTGTTTTTATTGCAGATATCCGGCTCTAATTTTCGTTCCTGTTAGGAAGTGGTCAGAATCTATATTTGCACCGCGCTATGATCTCACATCCAGCACATTGGATTGATGGCGTGCGTTTATAAAGACATGATCAATTGCGTTGTTGGTTACACCATCTAGCGACTTCCAGGTTGCTTTTTGAATATCCTTATGCTGGAATTTGGTGCTGGAAATAATCATATTTTGCGCCATGATAAAGTTTATTAGTTTTAATCCATTATCCTTCAATGGTGTTCATGCAAACTAAACTTTCCGATTGTCGGCTGAAACGCTGCCTTTGGTCCTATTTTTGGATTGGCATCTCCAATGGCTATCTTTATGTCATGACGAGGACAGCTTCTGTATACTCTCTCTAAAGAGTCATAAAACATCTCCTTTTTCTCTTCGGTAAGAGCATGTACATGAGCATGTAATAATTGAACGAATTTTGCACATTCTTTCATCTATGGCTTCAAACCCTATGACGAGGTGTTTTATTTCCTTTCGTACAATGAATGCTGTACCTAATATGTACATATGTGGTCTCTTTGTTTGCAGTTATAAAATATGTTGTTTTCTTTTTTCCCCTGTCCGGTCCATCTCATCTCCGGGATGGCTGCTATGTCCACTCTGTATTTCGTCAATTCATCTAGGAGGAATTTTAGCTTACCAGGTTGGTATAATAGTGTTCTTACATTCCATGAAAATAAGTTCAAATCGTTAGCCTTGGTACGTTTGCCGGGTCGTCTCCGTGAAATCTGTTCAGTCCGAGGCTCTGCCGTTGGTTCCTTAGCAAAATGTTAATGCCAGGAAAAGTTGATAGCCCTGCGCTGGTAGGCGAGAATATAACGTATCCCACTCGCTACTACCGTCGCGTCGTTAGTTGGTTATCCAGGGGGCTTCAAGTGAAGGTGACGGTTCGGTTTTGCCCCCCAGAAACGGCCAGAAAAGAATTAGTACAGTTAAATTAAGCCGAAAAAAGCGAAATAGCGGAAATGATTGGGTACAGTCTGAAAATTGGCCCAGAGCTTCCTTTTAGGACTCTTAATAAGGGGTTATAAAGTCTACCGATTTTCTACACCGGGAAGCTTACTTTTTTGGGGGTTTTAGGGTTAAAATAGCAAATATATCTTAAACTGTAAGTCCTATCATAAAGTACTGTTCACAAAGTTTGTAGATCATACGATTCTCTACAAAAAAAAATTTATACTTTTTCCCGTACGAATTGCCATTCATGAGATATCATGGTTTGAACAATTTCAAATACTCATATGTACTCATTCGCGACTTGTATAGGTTATCAGACGTTCCAGTTGGAATGCGTTGCTAATTTTTTTAGGTGGATGTATTTGGAGGAAAAATATGTTCTAGATAGGGGGCTAACCACTAAGATACAGGGTGTTCACGAAAAACCAATGCATTTTTTTTTTTCATTTATTTAGAGTTAAATAGCTCCTAGACTAATAGCCCAGTGCAATTAGTCGAAAAAAGGGCATGAAATTGCATTTCATGATGTACAAAATTTTTTTTTGGAATTTATTCGGGTACATCTGACAATGTTAAAACCAAGTTTGTGGGATCGCAGTGTGATGGGAAAAGCCGCCATCTTGAAAAAGAGGTAGAGGTCGATTGATTTACTAATTGCACTGGACTATAATTATCGTAAATGAAAAAGAGAGTCTTGTTTGAACTCTTGTCAAGAGAAGACAGACTTTGCGCCTAGAGTAGAGCTCGTGCGAAAAACCCGTGTATAGAGTAAATAAAGTGCGAATCCTGTGCGATCCCGTGACCTTGAAGTTTTTTAATTCCTAACTTGTAAATTTTGAAAATAAAAAATAAATTACAATTAGAACCCAAAAAGAAAAAAAAGACAGTGGTGCAGAGCATGTACACACTATAAGTGGCATGTCTCAAACGGACACCGAAAACAAAACGGACACCAAGAAGTGCGGTGCAAATAATAATATCACAAGTGACTTAAGTGAAACATCTTTATCGTCTATAAGCGACGATAATAGTGAACGGCGCAGTGGCAACAAACGCCGCAGAAAATTAAAAGCCCAACCAGCCCTGGGCCAAAGGAAGGCGAAAATTATAAACACAAGCAAACAGACAGCAACTGGATCTACGGTTCCACCCGCAACCGTAACGATGACTGCCGACTCGGAAGAAGAATCGCGCAATATTTCCGCCTCTGGCAAATATAAAGGCCAGGGGAACAGTTTCGGAATCCTGGCTACCGAAACTGAAGCAGACGAAGCCAGGCTAGAAAAATTGATTGAGGAGCTGAGAGAAAAAAATTTCCCTAAGCTCCCAACACCGAAAGCAACGAAACCGATGCCGGCACAACAGCAGCAGCAGCAACAACAACAAACAGCTAATAATAAACCTCAGCAGCAACAGCAGCAGCAACAGAGGCAGCAGCAGCAACAGCAGCAGCAGCAACAACAGCAGCAGAAGCAGAAGCGGACAGAAAAGCAACAAAAGGAGAAGGTACCTCCCATTAATATTTTCCACCAGAAACCGGTGGATACTATTCGACTAGCAAAACAGGTACTTAAAAATACCAATTTTTATATTAGAAGAGTTAGTGGAAATAAACATGCTTTAATTTTAAACAACCTATTAGATCATAAGAAAATTAAAACTTTTTTAGAGAGGGCAAATACTCAATATTTTACGTTTACCGCTAAGGGTGAAAAAACCCAAAGCGTATTACTTAAGGGACTTGATCCCGGTTTTGATCCTCAGGAGATTCTAGAGGAACTTGAATCGCTAAAGGTCAATGACCTTAAATTTACTGCGGTAAAGAAGTTTACTACCGCACACTCGCGAAGCTTAGAGAGACAACTGCCGATTTTCCTGGTCCAATTGACTCCCGAGAGCAAGCTGGATAATTTAAAAACGATTAAATATCTAAGCTTTCATGTAGTGTCATGGGAGAAATTAAACAAAAAAGACATCCTTCAATGCTTGCGATGTCAAAGATTTGGGCACGCCGCAGCTAACTGCCAAATGGCATTTAGATGCGTGAAGTGCGAAAACAATCACAAACCTGGTGAATGTCCTCTAGGTAAAGAAAAAGTAGCTGATAAAAGCAAACTGTTCTGTGTACTCTGCAGATCAAATGGACATCCTGCTAACTATAGAGGATGCCCAAAATATGCAGAGTTCAAAAAAAGAATACAAATGCGTAAAGAGGAAATCCAGACTCAAAAAGCGCAAAAGAGCAAATCGATAAACAATTTTGTAAGGCCTGGAATGTCCTTTGCCCAAATGGCAGCGGGAGCCCAGCCTACAAAAAAACAAGCTCCAAAAGCTGCCACGGCAGCGAGTTCTGGAGATAGTGACCTGAAGGCGGTCCTCTTGTCCATACAAGGGCAGATCGCGCAGCTCCATAAACAATTAAGCGAACAAACAGCTCGTTTAGATTTTGTATATAATGCTCTGTTATCGACAGAAACCATTTCCGTGTAAATGCTTCAATGGCATTATTCGGAGAGGACACGATCAAAGTCATTTCGGTGAACGTTAACTCGTTGATACGAAATGAGAGAAGGGCGAATCTACTAACACTCTTGCAGAACCAAAATCCGGATGTTCTTTTGGCTAGTGAAACTAAACTAAACCAGAGGCACAAAATGGATTACAAGGATTATGTGATAATTAGGCGCGATCGACCTAATTCCATACGAGGCGGAGGCCTATTAATATTAATAAAGGCCTCTCTGAAACATAAAATCATGTATAGCAGGGATATAGAAAAGTTTCGGGTGTTGGAAGCGTGTGTTATATACATTCCCCTGTCAAGTGGCAGAAGACTGTATTTAATCGCGGCGTACGCACCCCAAACAAATCAACCAAGATTATTTATAGAGGAAATGAACTCGCTCTTTCAAACTCTTCGCCTGGAGTCGGAGCAAAATTTTTATTTGTTGGCCGGAGATCTAAACGCACGCCATGCGGCATGGGGAAATCAAACGGCTAACACCAGGGGCAACCAACTGAATGACTGGTTGGGCCAGAACAGAATTCAGCGGAAAATTAATCTCCTCGCTACGGATATACCATCATATCCACGCGGTGGGTCTTTTTTAGATCTGTGCTTGCTAGACTCACGGATGGGTCTACCAGGACTAAATACGAACGAAACAAACTGTCTAGCCACAGTACCGTACGACAGCGACCATTACGGACTCGAGATAACAATACAAGTCCCTGACGACTCCATAGAGCTTCTTGAATATTGCGAAGTGCAGCCTTTTGTCTACCAGAAGACGCACTGGCCAAGATTCGAAAAAGCTATGGAAAGGGCAATACAGAATTCTGGACGTTTACCACCAACAACTAGAAACCTGACAAACAATGAGATTGATGAATATTTGAAAAATATGGACAATCTCATTATACAGACGATGGACAAAACCATACCAAGGACAAAGAAAAAAAAACAGTATAGACTGTTACAGAAACGCCACAATCGACGCACTACTAAAACATAAAAGCCGAATACTAACGAGACTGAAAGCCCTACACCGTCAGTTTCGGGATAGACGAAGTCCGGAGATTGTAACTCTTAAATCGGTTATGAAAAATCTCCAACAACTTTTAAGGCAACAATTTTCACAGTCTGTGAATCTGTACTGGAACAGAAAGATTCGGGCTATTCAAACTAATAGCGCGAGCATGTTCCCACAGATAAATAAAATTTTTAGGAGTAAAACACATAACCGGTTGGACAAGTTACGTATCCCTAGGACTTCAACTAACCAGGCACTGCTGAGGTCTGTGAACATAGATCCGGAAGAAACCAGCCACGTCGGTGATAATTATTGCATAGAGGACGAGCAGGAGAAGGTGGATTTAGTGGGGGCCTACTATCAAGAGATTTATTCGGTGAACACTTGTGTTCGTACGAATTCTGACCTCGAGAATAGGGTCTCGCTAAACCACTTAAGATTATCTAATGAAATCGAATCTTGGAAATCTGAGAATCGAGCAATTATCGAATTCAATGAAGACTGCCCAGCGAACGATATACCCGAGGCCCAAGTAAACTCGACGTTCATTGGAAAAATTGATCTCCTGCTAACATTCCGTCGCCTGAATAATAAGAAATCGGCTGGAATAGATGGTATCCCGAACATAGTTCTGAAACATCTGCCCCTGGTGGCTATAGACATATACACCACTTTGTTTAATAATGCATTAAACAACGCCCATTTCCCAGGTCACTGGAAAACGGCAGCGGTGTATCCAATACCTAAAAAAGATAAAGATAAAACTAACCCTGCCAATCTCCGCTCAATAAGTTTGCTGCCGAATATCAGCAAGGTTTTTGAAACAGTCATTAATAGATCATTAGCCAAATGGGTTGAGGACAAAAAGATAATTCCCGATAACCAGTTCGGTTTTAGGGCGGGACATGACACCATTCATGCCGCGTCCAAACTGGTATCAGACATACACTGGAACTTCATGAAAGGCCAGTGTACAGGAGCATGCCTGATCGATTTTGAGAAGGCATTCGATACAGTGTGGATCGAAGGTCTTCTCTACAAATTGGTCAGACTCGGCATGACTGGACCTCAGTTATACATGATTTACAATATGATTTCAAAAAAGAAGTTCGTCGTCAAAAGTGGCAACTTCACATCAAGTAGGGTCTTTGACATTAAAAATGGTCTGCAACAGGGCGCAGTAAACTCGCCGCTCTTATTTAATATCTTTACGAGTGACCTAATAAGTTCACTCCCCTTCGCACTAGCGTATGCGGATGACCTGATTGTGTACAGGACGGGGAAGAAGATTGGAGTGATCCAGACGCTCTTACAACGTGACTTCGAAACAATCGAACGGTATAGTGATGATTGGAAATTGAAGATCAATTTTAGCAAATGTGAATCGATCCTTTTCCGGACTCCTCTAAACAAAGCTTCCCGCGATGTGCGGAGGAACTGGAAAACACTCAAAATTTCGAACAATGCGGGGCAAGCATTAGAAAACAAATTGGAAGTGAAATACCTTGGGCTTTGGATGGACCAATACCTATATTTCAATAGAAATGTAAGTGCTGCTCTTACCAAGGCAAACAAGGCGTTTCATATGACCAAAAGACTTTTTTACAGCAGCCACCTAAGCCCACGGGTCAAGGTGATATGCTATCAAGCCCTGGTCAGACCAATGTTAACTTACGGTTGTCCTGTATGGTTCAACATATCTCCTTCTTACATGGAAAAGCTTCGGGTTTTTGAAAGACAATGCTTAAGGGCGTGCCTAAGCTTGTATCGAACACCCGAATCGGGCTTCGTAAAATATTACGCCAACAATATCCTCTATAATAAGGCATCTGTTAACAGGATCGACAATTTCATAATCAAGTTGATTCGACGTCACGTCGCTAGAGCGACGGAGAGCGACAATCCTCTTATTCGGGGAGCGTTCTACCCGAACTCTGAATACCACAAAGCAGCTTGTGAGCGCGGGTTTATCCCCCCAGAAGCTTTTATTTACCTAGATTCCAAAAAATTGGTTCAGGATGATTCGGGGTTACCCCTCTTATATCACATGCATCGCAATGCATGTGATAAACGAGTGCGCGCGATTCAAGAAGGCAGAGAAATACGGGATCTCCTGAGGTTCAGCACGCGAATATCAGAAAAAGATAAAAAAGAGGCCTCCAATGCCAGTAATTTGTACTGGTGGCTGGAGGACCCCCCTTAGTTGGGTATTTGCCCTCTCTAATGATGTTATAGAATATTTTTTAATGCATGTTAGTTTTAAAAGATTAGCTTAGTACTTAGATAGGATTTAGTTCTAGTTTTTACTTTGTAATGAAAGTAGCTTTAAGTAAGTCTAGGTTAGTTGGGCGAGCTTCCACGAGCTATTGTTATTTCTTGCAGCTCAAGCCCGTGGAAACCCGTCGCCTGGATGGGGGCCACCCGAGAGAATTCAACTCTGCTGCCCCCCGCCCAGATAGGTTTCTTAGGGTTAAGTTAGTTAGTAGAGTAGACTAAGTTAGCTTAAGTTTTATACAAAATAATTAATATAGCATCTAAGTTTTCAAATTTTTTCTTAGGACTAATAATATATAATGTAAAAATTAATAAAAAAAAATACATAAGTTTTAGCCAAAAGGCATAAGTTAAATTAAGACATAGATTAATTTAGAGTGCCTGCTGAGGGCCAGTAAGTTAGATAGATTAGAATAGGTTAAAATAATTAACTTTAAGCGTTTAGTCAAATTTATATTAGGATAGCTGTTAGGTTAAATAAACGCTTTTTTAAAAACTAAAAACTAAATCGTAAATGAAAATACTTAGACTCATCTTTTAGCTTAATGTGTATTCTTTTATTTGATATAAAGAGCAGGAGCTTGAGTGGCTCCGTTTAGAAGATATGTAGGTTCAAAACATGAGCGAAATGCTAAAAACCCCTAAAGAGTAAGCTTTCCGGGGTAGAAAATCGGTAGACTTTATACCCCTCATTGGACATTGACAAAAAAGTACATTCCATGTACACATATTTAGTATATATCTATATAAATATAATTGGAGTGTCTGTCTGTGATTTCAAAATAATTGTGTTTTCTTTTTAATTTTATATTAACGAAATCACGCATTTTTAAAATTTTTGTCTGTCTGTATGTCTGTCTGCCTGTTTGTTCGGGCTAATCTCAGAAACGGCTAATCCGATTGGGATGGGACTTTCACTGGAAGATTTAGTATTTTGGCGGGCATGTTTTAGGCTATTTATATGCACTGTATATTAGCTGTACCTGTGTGTATGTATGGAGACAAATCTTGAAAATTGATTTTGACCCACTTTTATATAACCGATCAACTTGAAATTATGCCTATATGTATATTTCGAGTGACAATGCAATCCGACCACTTTGTAAATAAATCAAGATGGCGGTTCCAAGATGGCGACCGAATTTTTCGAATGGGCCCCCCGACCCCCGACATGGGTATCAAATAAAAGGGGATGATAAGTACACCTATTTGGTGTCATTCCAAATTCAAAATGGCGACCTATACAAAATGGCGGATTACTTTTCTTTACAACCCACCCGATAAAGGAACGAAAGGATATGACAAGTAAAATACTATTACCTGAGTGGCATCATTCCAATCTATCTTCTATATAAATATAAAAGGCGTTTCTGTCTGTGATTTCAAAATATAATTTTGTTTTCCTAAGTTCATATGGTTATCGATCTTTTATTCCAATTGTAGACCTCACAGAGCTTTATCTAAATACAACAATGGATATTTCAATTAAGTTCTTTCGGGGCTACAATTGCGATGATAAAAAAAGTTAGTACTCTATCAGGGATATTTTTTCCGACTATCGTATCAGTTTTTCATTGTGATCCGATAGTAGAATAAGGCTTCGAATGGCAGACGTGGATATTTATTATTGGCCCTGCAAGTACTACCCCTTCTGAAACTTTGATTCTTTTAAAAATTACCTCCACTTTTTGGCTTTCGTCGTTCAGGCTATGAAGGATATTTATTGGTTGTAATCTATATAAATATAATTGGAATGTCTGTCTGTGATTTCAAAATAATTGTGGTTATTTACATGATTTTTAAACGAAATCACGCATTTTTAATATTTTTGTCTGTCTGTATGTCTGTCTGTCTGTTTGTTCGGGTTAGTCTCGGAAACGGCTAATCCGATTTGGATGGGACTTTCACTGGAAGATTCAGTATTTTGGCGGCCATGTTTTAGGCTATTTATATGCACTATATATTAGGTCTACCTGTATGTATGTATGGATGTATGTATGTATGTAGACAAATCTTGAAAATTTTTTTTTACCCACTTCCATATAACCGATTAGCTTCAAATTTTGCACACATGTACAGTTCAAGGGACAATGCAATCTGACCATTTTATAAAAAAATCAAGGAAGAACAGCTCATTCTATGCTTAAGATACCGATCGAAGAAGATCATATGGAAAATCCTGCGTGGAACAAATGTAAAAACCAGTGTGGAAAAAATCTAAAGTTTTACAAGACTGCATGATGGCTGTCTGGGAAAGCGATGAGTGTACTATGGCAAATAAAGTATATCTATTAACAAAACACCGCGAGATTTAAGATGTAAAAACTAATTATTTTGGGCAGTAACTGTTTTATTGGCATAGATTCCGGGCAAATGTTGCCGGCTGTCCGGACAAATATGTGGGCCGATGATATTGATGCATGTCTGAATGATCACTCATTTAGGGACATATTGGAAAAAGTCATTTAAAGCAAAAGATGAGAACGCAATCGGAAAACTCAGAATTCAGTACTATTCTCCTCAACATAGGGTATATAATAGAAAATGTTCTAAGATTAATGAGTGAGCTGCTGGATGTTGTTTGAAAGTTCGTAATAGACGAGGAAATTTTGATGAGCGACATTTATGACGATTTCGAAAATATCAACTCAACTAAATCGACTCAATTCAGTAATGCCACAAACATTGTAATACTTAAAAGTGAAACATCTAACGTCGTTTATAAACAAGCGTTACAGTGGATTGTTAACCAGTGCCGTGCGGGCGGTATGACAGGAAACGGCGAAACACAAAAACGGGAAGCAGCAACTGTCCTTTTTAGGTTCAAATCAGTATCGTCTTAAAATGTTGGCAATCTTCGTCTCAAGCCATGTTCGCCATGGGGCAAGTTCAGGGTGCCAATTATCTGAGAACGTCAAAATCTACGCGCACAAGACATATTCTGAATAAAATTGGCTAGGAATCTGTTGTGCACGTAGTATAAAAGTTTTCCGATGATTAACCTCGAAGTTAAATAAAAGTTGTAGGTAACATATTTTTATAGTCAACTCTAAAGTTTTTTTATATATCCAAAATAATATCTTGCAGATTTGTTCTTTGTTTTATTATACTCTTTTCTTATTCGAGACTATGCACACATAATTTTCTTTTATTGAAAGGCGTTGCGACGCACGCGGGTTTTTGCTAGTATTGTGTAACAAACATAGAAAAATGAATTAATACGTGCTTTTTAACCTCTCTGAACTTGTCAGTTTTATTTAAAAAGATTAAGTAATTCAAATTCAAAGAACCTTTTGTCAACTTCCGCCATAATGGACCATAGAGAAAGATAAATATAATGTCGCCGATACACGATAAGCCATGTTGATCAGCTTGAATAAGTTAAAAAAGCACTTTCGAGCTCTGATATCGAGCAGTGCCTTCAAAATCAAAACTCCGCAATTTTCATTCTCTAATTTTGATCGTGCGTCAGTTTGTTTTTGTTTTGTTTCTTTTTTCACATTTCTTTTGTTATAATCTGATTGTGCGTGAGTGCATACAGTGAGTAATTTCCCAGTAAGTCGAAGCATCTCCGTAGTTTCTCGACTTTACACCTTTTTTTTGCACAACGTTGAGAGCCAATCTTAACGGCTGAGTGCAGCTTCTATCGACATGGCGCCCGCGCCAGGGCCCAGCAATAATCCCTTTGCGCTGCTGGATGACAGCAGGCCAAAAAAGCATAGGAAAAGGAAAAACGTTGACTTGAACAATGAAATGTGCAATCCGACACCAGCAGAAGCACAAAACTTCTTTTCATTAGGACAGGATCCAAAATATATTACGTTGGAGCTAGTAAGCACGGAAAAGAAGGTAACGGATTTAAATCCTTTTTTGATTCAAAAAACCCTACAAATGTATTCGGGAAAAATTAAGAGCTGCAGAGCCCTACGAGATGGCAAATATCTACTGCTACTGCCAAATGAGCAGGAAGCCAGTAAGATAACAAAAAATTTAAAGAAAATAGGAGAGTACGACGCGCATGCTGCCTTTTCTGACAAGCTGAACGAATCCAAGGCCACCATCCGTATGCCAAACCTGCGAAGAGTTAGCGAGGAAGAAATCTTAGAAGGCATCAAAGAAGAAAATCCAACCGTCAAGGCCGTGAAACACTATACGAGGCTTATAAACAATCAAGTGGTTAACACCGGGACTCTACTTCTCACCTTCACAACATATCAACCACCCAAACAGGTTCTCATTCTGTATGAGAAAGTAAGCACCCAAAGATGGTATCCAGCACCCTCAAGATGTCGTCGATGCTTTCAATTTAGACATCACGAAAGCAGGTGCAATAACACACCAAGATGCCCGACTTGTAATGAGGTGAAAGCGGAAGGAGGAGAGCATACATGCACCAAAGTCTATTGCATAAGCTGTCAAGTAGAAGGAAATCACTCCACCCTGGACAGAAATTGCCCGATCTTTCAAAGAGAGAAAGAAATCGTAGTAATTCAAATCAATCGGCACATTAGCAGATTTGAAGCCAGGAAACAGTGGTATGAGGAGCATCCGCAAACCAGTACACCTGTACAGGACTCTCCCCCAAGGAAGGAAAACGGTATAGGCCAAACTAACACATTATCCTCTAAGACATTAAGCAATCCTAGTGCTACAACTAACAACATAAATGTAGGTAGTAAAAATTTAAACAATAGCAAATCTTGGGCTAATGTAGTTAGCGACAGTACTCTTAAAAATACAAAACCAATAACAGAAGCATACAATAAAGACAACACTGATAACAAAATACAAGTAACAAACCAACAACAACAGAAAACCGTGACAATAAAGTCACCTTATCCAAATACCCAAAAAACACAAATCCAGTTCACAGCAGAGAACAAACCGAAAAGCAGATCACAATTAAACACACTTCTATCACTCTCACCAATCACTCTAAAAAACACTATTGCAGCAGCAAATAATGAACTCTCACCTATAAACACACCAAACAGAGAAGGTGCAAATGGCACCGACTCAGATTCAGACATGGACGCATTATCCACTAACGGCATTACTATACATGACAGTAAACAATAACCTTCCCACCATGAATAACCAAGGGCAACAAAGATCTTCTTACTCTTCGAACAACCATCAACTCACGATAGTACAGTGGAATATTTCAGGACTTTACACAAACTCTGCGTCACTTGACTTAATAATAGCACGATTCAACCCAGACATCATAGCACTTCAGGAGACACACATTCCACACATCATTAACACAGACTCACTTAGGAAATATCGACACTACGACTTATATACACACAACACGCACTCTACAAGAGTCAGTGGAGCTGGTATAATGGTCAAAAGAGGCCTTGCGGTAGAAACGCTACCCATAAGCAATCAGAACACACCTATGATAGCTCTAAGAGTGCATGCTGGTATAACAATCGACATTGCTTGTATTTACGTCGAGCAAGACTTGAACAACATTACTGACGAACTAGACAAACTAGGACTACCATTAGGAAAACCAGCCATAATACTCGGGGACTTTAATGCTCACCATCGACTGTGGGGATCGCAGTATAACACACAGAGAGGTAACGACATAAGTAACTGGCTAGATAACACCGAGTATATACTACTGAACGACGGTTCCCCAACATTATTCACAACACAAAACACGTTAACTAACATAGACCTCTCACTTGCGACCTCAGACATAGCCCCAAGACTAAACTGGACAACTACTAAGCACCCAAAACAAACTGATCACTTTCCAATCATTTTGAAAATTAACCAAGCCACTGAACTGTCTAAACATATCCCACAATTTGTTGAACGACATGCCGATTGGAAGAAATTCCAATTAAAAGTTGAGGAATACCTCCTACACAAGGAGCTGAGCCCCGACGTTAATAGGGAAGTAGCGATCTTAACGAGAGCTATCCGGTATGCTGCAAATTTCAGCATGCCCTCAACTCAAAGCGCCAGAAAAAACACCCCTACATGGTTCAACAATGAAATTCACCAGCTGGTTCGTCAGAAGAACCAAGCATGGAAGCGCTTCAAAAGATCCCCTTCTGCAGATAATGCAATCGCTTATCGTAGCCTCAATGCGCGTATGCGCAGGACGATAAAAGAAGAAAAGCGCAAGGCTTGGGAAAACTTCCTCGATGCTATTAACCCCAATAACTCAGTTCAAGAAAACTGGCGCAGCATCAAAGCGGTGTTCGGAAACAAAAAAGGCACGACAGTTTCCGCACTTGAATATGAAAACAGGACAATCGTCGACCCCCACGAAATCGCAAACCTTATAGGCAAACAGCTCATGAGTTATGCAGATGTAGATCTAAGCCTACACGGCGAAGATGACAGAGCCATAGAGGCAGAGCTGGAGACTCTCCAGAACCTCCCCCCCTCCTTCCTGGACAAGCGCATAGCCTTAAAAGAAGTCCAAGATGTATTGGACACTTACAAAGGCTCAACACCGGGCCTAGATAAGATATCATATGGTATGATGAAAAATGCCCCATTAGGCTACCTACTGAGGTTAACTAGGCTCTACAATATGGTGCTAACCTCGGGCTCATTTCCACAGGCTTGGAAATTGGCAGAGATCCGCCCTATTCCTAAAACTTCTAGCCAAACCCTCCTCCCCAACCAAATCAGACCTATATCTCTCCTACCTACAGCATCCAAAGTCCTAGAAAAAATCCTCTGCAATAGACTATGTTGGCTCCTAGAGCGAAGACTCACAGACGGGGTTGTCGGCTACAGACCTGGAAGAGGCACACTGTCCCTCTTACAGGAAACTGAGCACAACCTGGCTTGTGCCATCGGACGGAGAGAACATAGCGTATTGCTCTCAGCAGACCTGGAGAAAGCATATGACAGACTTCAAAGAAAAGTCGTCGTGCACCAGCTCATCGAATGGAATGCAGGTTACAACTTTGTAAAGACAGTGAACTCATTCCTCTCAAACCGTAAAATCACGGTCAGAAACAAAGGTTTTGCTTCTAATGTCCTACCCTTAGCAAGTGGAACACCGCAAGGGTCGCCATTATCGGTGGCCCTGTTTAATACTTACATACATAAACTCTCTTCGGCATTAACTCAAGTGCCCAACCTCAATTTCCACATATATGCAGACAATATAGTTCTTTACTCTTCTAGCAATACCATCTCGGTAGAAAACACACTTCGTACAGCACTTAACGTGCTAAAAGCATGGTGCCAATCAGTCGGGGCAAGTATTTCAAAAGACAAGCTAGAAGCATTACACGTCTGCAGGAGAACAAGTTGTACTGCAACCAGTTTAAACTGGGAAAACCACAGAATTCCCCTCCAGAAAGAACTGAAAGTGCTAGGTTTACATCTAAATAAAACACTTCGGTGGAACAAGCATGCCAGCGAAGTCGCTGCAGATTTAAAAAAGCGAAACAACTTGCTTAAAGTAATTTGCCAAAAAAAGCATGGACCACCGGTAAACCTAGCAATTAAAATAGCAAAACAAATAATAATTGGCAAAGTGGATTACGGACTGACGATATATGGACATGGTACTAAGACGGCACTCGAAAAGGTCCAAAAATCAATAAACATTTCCGCACGCATTGCTCTCGGAGCACTATGCACGACACCTATTGAAGCTCTCTTGATAGAGGCCGGTTTACCAACCATGACGGAACGGACAGACGAATTAACGGCAAACGTAATCCTGAAGAATATGCACCATTACAAAGCTCCACTGCATCGCAACATAACGAACCTGCTCCACAACGACTGGAATAAATACAGAAAACCTTCGGCCCTCGTTCTGGGGTTGAAGAATCTTCCACCGGACCTACTTTACATCCCTAACCAAGTACAGTATGAGACAGACCTAGCACCCCCTTGGTTATTTAACCAACAGCGAATAAACACAGCAATGACAAAATACAACAATTACAGTAAAAGACAGCATTTCTATACACTGATAGAAGAATACGGAGTACAACAACAATACTATACAGACGCCTCTAAAAAGACAGATCAGGTATCCTACGCGGTAGTGAATAGCGAGGGAAAGCTGGTGAGTCTAGAGAGAATGCCAGGTTGGACTTCAATATATACCGCGGAAACATCAGCCATATATAAAGCCTGCTTGCAAGCAGAAAATTCAGAACCTGCGCTAATCATAACGGACTCGCTATCTGCACTACATTCAATTAGGAACCTGAAAAATAGACACCCAACAATACAACAAATAAGACAGATAGTTAGTAACAGGGACATACGACTCATATGGTGCCCCGCCCATGCTGGTATTAGTGGGAACGAACACGCAGACAGGGAAGCAAAGGAAGCACATAGACGACCCCTTACAGAAGTACGGACACCTGACTTTACATCGGTACGGAAAAAAGCACGACAAGCGCTGACCCTTGAAAAACTACTTAACTGGAATAGAAGCAGCACCTTTCTAGCTTCACACTGGAAAGAAATTACAACCCCCCAGGGACACAATCTCCCCAGGGCGTTAGGGGTGCTACATTCAAGATTAAGACTTGGACATTTCCTCGCCGTTAAAAGGTATATTTTCGAGAGAGAACAACCACCTTTGTGCCCCCACTGCCCCAGGCAAACCCTAACAGCACGACACCTCTTTGTGGACTGTCCTAATACTGTTTACACCCTACGGCAACACATCGAGTATGATAACAATACACCAATACTGAATACGAACAAGGAACAGACAAAAGTACTTATAGCACTTTTAAACAGACTGCTACCGGAACCAGCCCCTAAAATTTAAGAACTCCGAACATTAATATATAAGTAATAGTCTAAGAATTTTTAAATGTATACAGCCCACTAGGATTAAGCTCCATGGGCTTAGACCCACTTTATTAGTATAAGTTATTAAGCTAATAAAGTTTATTAAAAAAAAAAAAAAAAGTTAAAAAAGTTTCGATAAATTGGTTGTACGCTACCCCTAAAAACAGCCCTCTAAAAACAGAAAATTCGGTTTTTGGTTAGTTTCTCTTAAACAGCAAAGTCCTGTCATAAAATAGTGTTCACAAAGTTTGTATGTGTCATGCGATTATCTACAAAAAATGATATTATACATTTTCTTGTACGAATTACCGTTCAAGGGAGATATCGTCGTTTTAAAGATTTAAAATACTCATATCCCCTCATCAGACGTTCAATAAGGCCATATTTTGAACCTACTTATCCTCTAAACGGATTCAATTAAGCTCCTGTTCTTAATATTAAATAAAAGAATACACATTTATCTTAAAGAACCTAATTACGCTACTCTACGATGATAAGTCTATGAGTTTAGATTTTTTTCTTTTCTTTCCACTCTCTATATTAGTGGATAGTGGGGTATCCCCCTCTCTTGAACAATTTCTTCTCAAAATATATCCAGGAATCACCTCTTAAAATATTAGCCACGTAGTGCAACAGAGGATTTATTGAACGTGTGATGACCTGTACAAGTTGAGAATTAGGAGATATGAGTATTTGAAATCTTTAAAATGACGATATTTCGGGAACAGAAATTTGTACGAGAAAATTTATAATACCATTTTTTGTAGATAATCGCATGATCTACAAACTTTGAGAGCACTATTTTATGATAGGACTTGCCGTTTAAGAGAAATTACCCAAAAAGCCAATTTCTGTTTTTAGGGGTAGGGTACAACCAATTCTCCGAAACTTTTTTTGAAATATTCTACTCACTAAAAACTATTTAAAAAAATATTAGTCAGTTAACATTTCGATAGAGATCTGTATTCGAATTTTAGACGACTGGACAAAAATTTAATAAATGTTATTCAATATACAGTTAAATATCCTTAGTTCAGGTGACCATTATTTTGTTTAAATGCTGAATAATTCTAAAACCATATTAGTTAACCGTAATAATTCACAACTGTTCGCTATTTTAAAGCTCATTAAGTTTTTTAATTTCAAAATCATAATCTATAAACTTATTGCAAGCGATCTGATTAAAAGGTTTAATGAAACTGTTTATGGCAACTCTGTTGTAATGACAAGTTCCTTGAGTTTTTTATTTATAGCAATTTAATGTGCCCATATTCACGAATGTAAAACACCAAATATCATTGGTGTACACTAAGTTCGATAACTATGCCAACGCCCATTCTGAAATTGGCCATGTCCTTTGGCAAGAAGTGTGCCACTCTAACAACAGCGTTAATAATGCAATGTCCCATAATTTGTATCACATAACTGTCTAATTTGATTTTTTCACATAAAAATAAAGCAATTCAATAATTTTCTGATATTCTTTAATTTCGTTGAAATAATATTAAAAATAATCACAGAATTTTGTGGTATAAAAATATTTTTTTTAATTCCACACTTTAATAGTCGTTTTCTTGTCCCTTAAAGAAATTTGCTAGATGTTTTCCTCTTTTTCTCTGTTTTAATGTTCAAAATTAAAATTGTTTATTTTTGCTTGTTTTATTCCCTTTTAGAAATTTAAAACCGGCACCCTTAAGGTATTATTGTGCTTTCTACAATGTTCCTTTCGTTCCTCAAAAATATGGTCATGAATAACCTTTATAACGCCTTACATTTCACATCCTTTCAAAATTTCGGTTACTATAAAAGCGGAAAAAGGTAATTATGTTAACCATTTTCCATTTAATAAATTGAAATGAAAAAAATATGAAAATTAACGAATATTGAATAGAATGACTCAGTATGAGAACATGCAATACTGGCGACGTCCCTTATTCTTCACTAAGAGCCCTGCTGACCCTTAAAAACTTTTCTATTCTAGGAAATAAAAGGACGTGTACGGAACGCAGAGAGCTTTATCACCCCTCGGGGAGTTCGGCAGGGTGGTTTTGTTGTTGCTGCTGCTGGCTGGCTGTTCAGGATTTCAATTTCTCTACATCCCGCGGAAATGACTTCCGTTAGAGCATTACACCAGAATATAGCTTGTCACGCTGTTTCCGAAAATTTACGTGCTACTCTCTGGAGATTTAGTAGCCATAACTCAAGTTGTTCCCCACGTTGTTTGAAACATCTGTAGTAAATTATACAATCACGTAACTTTCTATTTTGTACTTGTAAATGCTTACTGCTTTTTGCATGTAATTAGTGCTGGAGAAAAATTAATAACTTACATATTTCGGACCTACAATGCTCCGCCGAGCGGAGGGAGTAAGAAACGCTGCCTAGCAAAACGGAGCCCATTATTTTGGTTAATTAAAAGTGGACTGAAGGCGTGTAATAGAAACATAATTACTATGTAAGTCTAACTAATTCAACTTGAATACCGTATTTTATGTGATAATAAACTCTGTGCTCAGACACCGGCACTACAAAACTGAAGTCGTCGTTGTCTAATGAATTGAATTCACATTTTATGCATCCTTGGGCTTAAGTAATAGTGTGCTAGATCTCCGCTAACAGCGTCTGCTTGTGACATTTTTCTAGGCAGAACCTGCTTTATGACTGTCAAAATCAAATGCAGATCCTGTACGGCGATGAACATGCTAAGGCATATACTGCAAGAAGTTTGTGTTGTCATCTTGACTAATAATGTGTACATACATACATATATCATCGCACTGAATGATGGTGGGTAAAATGCAGTTGTGCTGTAACCAAGTGATTTAATCAATATGAAGATATCTTGACACTTGTTTAAATGCTTGTCGCATAACTTTCTGCCTCGACACTGTTCCTTATTATGATTCATTTACTCTGTGAGCATTAGTGTAATGCACATCTGCTGTTGGCGGAGTTCTGTTGGTAATATGGGTTTGGGAAAGGGTGCATACTATATGCTTGACATTGTTTGATGGAATGACAACCAATAAAATAGAATGTGGCTGTTATACATTTTAAAACCCAAGCGTTCAACAAATCCCTGTTTATATGTATAAATCTGAAATCTTGTTATGCAGGGTTAAAAGTTTTGATTTATTAGTATATGAGGCCATCCATAAATTACGTCACACGTTAAGGGGGAGGGATGGGGTCGAAGAAGTGTGACATTGTGTGACAAGAGGTGGGAGGGGTCCTAAATTTCGTTAAGTCACATTTAAAAATCTAATATATCTCAGTACAGTAATACCCCGCTTTACGTGAGTGATACGTTCCGCGAAAACGCGCGTTAAGTGAAATTGGCGTAAGCATAGCCAAAAGTCAGTACAAAATGCAAAGCAATACTCTATGCATTTACAATACGCATTTGAAATATATTTTTGGTGGGCTTGGAAACGCATTTTTCTAGACAAGCAGTTCTTATTTAATTATACAGTGGTTATACTGGTTTTTATTCGCCCCATGTTTTTGTTTTAGTCTGTTAAAGGTTCCCGAATATTACTTAATCCGTTGACGCAGCGACACAAAGTGCCAATTGGCATACGACATGAGAAAACTGAACCATTTCTTACCAGACGTCAGAATTTCAAGAAGGTTCATGCTTGTGTTCTAATTATTTTCTAGATTTTACTGCTTATGATTTCAAATAAAACCTTTTTTACCTTTTTTTTTATTTATTTTCTAGTTTTTAGTTTGATCTTTGGCTCGTATCATTATGCAAACTCCTCATCCTTTTCATCTCTTTCATTGCATCTTTATTGAACGGTTTCTTACTTGTTAATTTCTGACAATCAAGCTCCACAGATGTAGCTCTTCCAAAGCCCTTACGCTACATACGTTTGACCGCCCCAAACAGTTTGGAGCCCAAATACACTACAGCATAGTCAACAGTACTACCCTGCATGGTCATGGACAGTGGAGGCTCATTACAAAATTCTTAGAAACATCCTTCTCTCGGCTGTTCATAATTAAAGTTTGCTGGAAATTGTATGGCTTTAGGATGGATAAGGTGTACGCCGTCCTTTCCAAAATCAATTTGAAATTTGAACAGATGATATGTCCGTTTTATACATTTGCGTTCGACGAAACTGAGGTCACACAATCTTTGTGAGGTAGCACGTAACAAAACTTTGGCTCCTGTACTATTTTTATACTAAAATAGATATTAAAAACTGCAAAGTTCTGAAAGTATATTTTCTTTATTGTTTAATATAAAATACACGACTTATCTGTTTGACATCTGTTCTTCCAAAGTAAAGCTATTCACACAATAGTTGTTTTATTATTTCCATGACTGGAAGTTGTCAACTTGGTTCGATGCTGGAAGACACAACTTCCATGACATCTCCCTTTTTCTTTTTAGCGATATCGCGCCGGTGTCTTTATTACTCGGCCGCTGCTCGTCGTCCGAATGTCTGGAGCCGGTGTTTATGGAGTCTGCGTTGGTAGGTGCAACTCTGCTTCCCTGTTATTTCGCACGGTTCAGATGTGGTACTTTTATCAGACTCATCCTCAGCAGGTGGTTCCGATGATGTCACTTCGTTTGACGCTCCCGACGTGTGCTTAATGTGCCAAGCATTTCTGACGTATTTACCTCCCTCTGTCTTTACGGTATATGAACGTGGTTTTGTCGAAGTAGTGTTAGTTATCACAGCTGGTACCCAATTTTGATGTCCTTCCTTAATCTGACTTTTTCTCCAACTTCAAAGTTTCTAATTTCTTTTTTTCCTCCATCTGCATTGTTCTTCTCTTTCTCCTTTATTTTCTTCAGTTTTTTCGTTATATTACTTATAATTTTCGGTGTTAGGAGTTTGTCATTTGTGGTTAACAATGACTTGTCCTTCCTGTGCATTAGCCTTTGGTTTGGTGATCCCAAGTCCAATCTAGGAGTGTTTCTATGATGTAGCAAAGCTAAATAAATGTCCGTGTCATCTTCTTGGCATTTCTTCATTAAGGTTTTTGCTTCCTGTACATAGCGTTCCGCAAGTCCATTGGATCTAGGAAAGTGTGGACTAGAGATTCGATGTTCAAAATTCCATTCTTTTGTAAATTTTCTAAATTCTTCACAATCGTACTGCTTCCCTCCATCTGACTGCAACACATCCGGAATACCAAACGTTGAAAACCAATTTTTTAGTGCGTTTATTGTTGTTGAACTTGATATGTTTGTCAGTTCTTGTATGTCGAAATATCCTGAATAAGCATCTGCAATCATTATGTAGTCTTTTCCTTTTAGGTGAAATAGATCCGTGGCTACTATACTCCATGCACGTTCTGGTACTTTTTGTAGTAATATAGGTTCCATTGGGTTGTCTTTTTGTATCTTATTGCATGATTTGCAATTCTTCACGTAGTTGGTTATGTCCTTGGACATCTCTGGCCAGAAAACATGGTCTCTGGCTAGGTGAAGTGTTCCTTGTATACCCTTATGACTGAGGTGACAGTGTTTAAGTACCAGTGGTACCATCGATCTGGGAACTGTTGCTCTTCCATTCTTGAAGATAATGTCCTTGTGTACACTCAGTGTTTCTCTATAATACCAATATTTTTTGAGATTTTCTTCTACTAATTCAATTTTTTCTGGCCATCCTTTCAAGATTATTTCTTTTAATTTCTTCATCTCTTCATTTTTTTCTGTTTCTTGTTTCAGTTCTTCTTGTCTTGTTTTAGAGAATGGTAGTATTATGGCGCAAATTTGTATTACTTCATTATGTTCCTCACTGGTTAGATCTCTGCAATCTCTGCTAAGAGTATCTGCTACATACATTTCCTTACCCTTCTTATAAATGACTTTAGGGTTATACGGTAAAATTTGGTAGAACATCCTCTGTAATCTTGGTGGGGCTTCGATGAGTGGTTTCTTGAAGATTGTTTCTAGGGGTTTATGGTCCGTCTCAATTGTGAGATCTTTACATCCCCAAATGTAGCTGTGAAATTTCTTACAGGCTACTAAGATAGCGTTAGCCTCCTTTTCGAGCTGACTGTAGCCCATTTCTGTTTTAGTGAATGCTTTGGCGCAGTAGGCAATGGGTTTTTCTTTTTGCATGAGAACTCCTCCACATGCATAGCTGCTGGCATCTACAGATAATAATATTGGTGCTTTCGAGTCGTAATATCCAAGCACTGGTGGTTTCTGTACCAATTCCTTGAGTTTCTGGAATGCATTTTCCTGTTCAATGTCCCAGTACCAATCTACATCCTTTGAAGGAGCGCCCGCAGAGGCGCTGTTACGTCCGCTACATTCTTGATGAACTTAGATAGGTAGGTGATTAGGCCTAAGAAACGTTGAAGTTCTTTTCTGTTTTCTGGACTTTTAATCATGGTGATTGTTGCAATCTTTTCCGGATCAGGCTTCAGTCCTTCTTGCGTGACCAAGTGTCCTAAAAATTTAAGTTCCTGAACTTGAAATATACATTTTTCTTTATTCAGTTTTAGTCCTGATATTTTGAATTTTTCCAAGATTTTGTTTGTGTTCTTTTCGAGTTCTTCTTTAGTTTCCGCATGTATCAATATATCATCCATTGACACCTCTACATTTTTAAATTCCGATAACAGGTCTGTCATCACCTGTTGGAACACCTCTGGTGCTGATGCCAACCCAAATGGCATTCTCAGGCACGAATATCTCCCAAATGGGGTGCTGAAAGTTAAATACTCGGAAGTTCTTTTAGTTACCTTTAACTGCCAGAATCCTCGTCGGCAATCTAAAAGCGTGAACCACTTCGATCTGTTTATTCTTGCTGCAATTTCCTCTAAAGTTTTGAGCGGGTAATATCTTCTTTTCAGATTTTTATTTATTGCTGAAGGGTCCATACACAATCTTAATTTATTGTCCTTTTCAACTACAACCATGGGTGACACAGCTGGTGTTGGTTTAGTTACTGGTGTAATAATTTTTTGTTCTACCATCAACTCCAATTCTTTCTTCACTCTATCTCTTATTACGTGTGGCACTTTCCGGGCAGGTGTGATTGGCAGTTTTGGGTTATCCACCAAATCGATGTCATATTTAAATTTTTTAAGACATCCTATCCCTTCAAATAGATCTTGATTTTCTTCGATGCTTTCTATTCTTTTAATTAAATTCATTTTTACACACGTAGATTTTCCAATAATCGGTGTTCTCTTGTTTTCTATCACCATGTATTTTATGTCTTTTGACATATCTTTTATTCTTGTTGGGATTTGAGTTTCCCCAAGTACTTGAACTTTATCGTCAGAATATGTTATCAAGAATTTGGTAGTGCAAGGTTTTATAGTAGCTCCTACTTTTTCTGCTATCTTTTTGGTTATCACATTGCACTGGCTACCTGAGTCTAGCTTAAATTTTACTATAGTATGTCCTGAGAGGATAGCGTGTTGATACCAATCTTTGCTATCTATATCACCCTCTATTGCATGCACATAAACATCCTCACTTTCATATTCGGTGCTGTCACTATCTTCTTGTCTTATCGTTTCTACTTTCTTTGACTTGCAGCACTTAGCGAAGTGGTTCTTTTTTTTGCACAATTTGCAAACCTTTTTAAAGGCTGGGCATTGTCTAAGGCCATGTTTGGTCATACATCTTCCACATTGAAAAGTTTCTTCTTCTTCTTCGGCTCTTTGTTTTTCTTTTCTATTTTGTGTATTCTTTATTTTTATCATTTCTACAGTAATCGACTGTTTCATAGTATTGACCTGCTGCTTGACTTGCTCTGTGGAGTGGCAAATATCTACAGTTTTTTGCAGAGTCAATGACTCTTCAGCGAGTAGCTTTTCTCTGGTGGTGTCACTCCTTATTCCCACTACTACTCGATCTCTAATTATACTATCCTCCAATGACCCATGACAGTTTCTGACTTTGGTTTTGAGGTTAGTCAAGAACTCATCAAACCGTTGGTCGTCTCTTTGACATAGGGTATTGAAGATGTACCTTTCGTAGTTCTCGTTAATTTTAGGTGTAAAATACCTTGTGAACTTGTCCTTGATGGTTTCTAAGCACTGAGCCTCCTCTTCCGATAGATTGAATGTATTGAAAACGATTGCGGCGTCTGGGCCTACGCATGTCATGAAGATAGCTACTTGCACCTCAGGTTTCCTTTTTTCCAGGCTGGTAGCTGTAGCATACCACTCCCATTGTTGAAGCCATAATTTCCATGCAACCGCAGCGTTTTCGGTAGAGCTATTGACAAAATATTTCGGGGGCTTTACGTGGCTGACTGATTCTTCCTTTACGGTCTCGGGATTCATTCTTTGTTTTATTTTTCTGTTTCTGCTCCCGGGTTTCGGCACCATGTACTATTTTTATACTAAAATAGATATTAAAAACTGCAAAGTTCTGAAAGTATATTTTCTTTATTGTTTAATATAAAATACACGACTTATCTGTTTGACATCTGTTCTTCCAAAGTAAAGCTATTCACACAATAGTTGTTTTATTATTTCCATGACTGGAAGTTGTCAACTTGGTTCGATGCTGGAAGACACAACTTCCATGACAGCTCCTAATAATATTCTCAATCTTCCGCCACCACCAGATATCTGAGTTTGAATTGATTTGATTACTATCGTAAATATTTCTTTGATCAGCATTCATAGCTCGTTGGGCCAATTGGAACTGGCTTTCGGTCCTGGACAAGTGTGGTACTTGTTTTTATTTTTCTAACCACTGTAAATCTCAGCATTGAAAAGTGTTTTATTTCAAAACGCTTAATGTGTTTTAATATGACGTCACCCATTTGATTAACATTGTAGACACTTTTAAAACACTTCCAGGCGTTTAAAAAATGTCTACAATGTTAATCAAATGGGTGACGTCAAAATAAAACGTTTTAAGCGTTTTGAAATAAAACACTTTCAAAAGTTGAGATTTGCAGTGACTCAATAGGCTCAACTTGTTCTAATATGCGTATCAGTTATGCTACCATATTGCCAATGCCAATTTAAATTTTTTAATTTGACGACAGTTTCAATCATTCCCATTTTAATTTTTTAAATTTTTACCACAGATTCGTCATTTGTGACCTTAAATACTCCCCGATACCAAATTTCAATGGATTCAGAACACATTTGCTAAATTCATCCGCCATTTTTCAAAATTTGACCACAGAATCGTCATTTGTGGACCTAAAAACGCCCCCATGGCGATTTTGAATGGAATCGGAACCCAATTGCAAAAATTGTACGCCATCTTGATTTTTTTTTTAAATTTTCATACATATTGCATTGTGAGCTGCATCGGGAACTCAATGTGTGTGCAAAGTTTCATAAGAATCGGTTAAGTAGAAGTTATTGAAAAAGCAGTCGCAAAATTTGAACCAAAGAAAGAAACAAACAAATATACGATCTCAAGCTGAATAAATCCATTAAAAAATAATTTAAATGGAAATAAATTTAATTTCGGAACTGCTGTTTTAATTTAATAATTTCTAAATGTAAAATTGCAAAATATGTGAACCCACCCTAGGGAGGGGGAGTGGCACAAATGTGACCAGCTGTGACAAGGACGGGGGAGGGGTCAAAAAATCATGAAATTCGTGTGACGTAATTTATGGGTGGCCCGGCCCCTATTCTGTAACCTTGAGCTTATTCATTTTTATTTAATGGGATTCAAAAACGCTTCTTTTTAAAAATTGAATTCAATATACTAATATTTACCTACGAGGAATAGTTCATAAATAATAATAATAAAAATAAAAAGGGGGTTACAGCGGCGAACACCGGGCGCTTGGCCGTTTAAAGGGGATATGATGGCCGTAGAATTTTTAACCATTTTTAACTATTTTTATTTAACTTGACTAAAAGATTTAAATGGCCAAGAACTAAGCTGTACACTCGGCCGATTTGAGCCAAAAAAGAATCTGCACTACATTTTTTAATCGCATTATACATATACAAACGTATATAGGACGGTATAATAATAGCAATAATAATAATTTATTGTGGTATTAGTACACAAGATTTACATCTTTTATAGTACCTACATACATATGTACATTTTTTTATTTATAAATCTTAACTTATGATAATTTAGTTTCTAAATACATATACTATACTTAGCAAAAATTAAGAAAAACAAGGCAAGAACTTCGAGTAGTATTATAGAAAAACAGAAAGTACGAAGGTAAAGAAAGTAAATATGGAAATAATGGAGAGCGAAAGATTGAGAAGAGGAGGAAGATAGAAAGATAGAAGCTTGCCTTCTGGAAGCTCTGTCTGTGGCTATTCTTTGAATATATGTAGTTAGGAAGATTATTCCAGAGTCTGAGCGAGTGCACAAAGAAAGAACGGCTAGCAATTAGGAAATGATTTGCGGGAATGAGAAATTTAGTTGAGCGCAGGGATTGGAGAGGCGTGAGGAAGTCAGAAAGGTAGAGAAGGCAGGGGCGGCGCTATTCTAGGTGCGAATAGTGCACTTGCACCGGGCGCAATTTGTCCGGGGCACAATTTCAGAAATTAAAAATTACAAAAAATTTAAAGCTTTGAAAAAAAAAAAATCTTAAGTATTCTCACGGGCGCAAAAAGTTACACAAATTTAACCAATTTCTGTCCCTGAAGTTTCTCATGTAACTAAAACCGGGAAAATTTTACTTCTCTTGTGCAGGAGGTTACCAGAGATTTTAGCTTGGAGATTTTCATTAAATTTTACTCAAGGAATGTTACTCGAGATTTTACTACTGACTTATCTCCAAAAAGAAGCTTAACACCTCTCCACCCTTGAGAGTGGATAAAGTTCAACTTATGGCCGACCCATCCTTACACATCTTAGGCGTGACATTAGCCAAAGACTTGCGATGGAATGACCACATATTCCAAATCGCCAAACAAGCATCCCAGTGCTTGAGATTTCTTAAGAGGTGCAAGTTCCTCCTCCAGCCATCGGCCCGTGCTGTTATTTAAAAATCCTACATTCGGCCTCTTCTCGAATATAACTCCCTCGTTTGGGGCGGCGCCCCAATAACCACCTTGGCATGGTTAGTTAAGGTGCAAAAAAGAGCACTCAAGTTAATTGATGACGACACCGCCTGCTCCACCATCGACCCCTTGAGCCACCGTAGGAATGTAGCAGCACTGACAAAATTTTATCGCTACTATCATAGTGACTGTTCCTCCGAGTTAAACGCTCTCCTGCCTCCTCGGCAATCTTATACCCGCAACACCAGATTAGCCCACTCGTCTCATTCCCTTCACCTGCAACTCCCCCTTTCACGCACTCAACAAGATATGAATTCGTTTGTTAATAGAACAACTCGACTGTGAAATAACCTCTCGCAGTCAGTATTTCCGAGCTCCTACAACATCCAAGAGTTCAAACGAAGGGTTCATCACCACCTTCTTCAATACCCCTCGTACCTTTTAACCCTTAACCTATACCCCGCCCATCATCCCTCCCCCGTACTAAGCTTACTGCTAGACATTGCACCATGACGTGACAAATGAAATGACGGACTGGTAGTACAAAGGGTGACTCCTGAGCTTAGCACTGCTACATAAAAAAAAAAGTGAGGGAAATTCATTTATTTATAGTATGCTGGAGCGCTTTTTGAAAACTCTGTAAAAAGCACCACATCCAGTCACACAAAGCAATTGTTCCGATGGCTCTGTATTATTGCTGTATATCGTGATTGATATAAAATTCAGGGCGCTATTTCTGCACTTTTAAATTCTGTTCCAAGAATGTAGGAGGTAAATGAAGGAAATTCCCCTTTAATTGCTCTTTTTTGTTTGTTCCTTAACTGTCTAATAAATTAATATGGCCAGATTCACACGGCCCAACCAACAAAAATTGGCCGTAATCGTCCATTCGCTTTTGAGATTTGACGAAGAGTCGCATGAGTTTTAACAAGAACCGACTTTTCCAATGAACTACATATATGCGAGAATGCTTTAGCTTCTTGTTGTTGTTTTCAATCTTAATTCCACCTGCTGTCCTTCCCTTTCTATTCCTAGCGAAGCGAGTGCTTGTTTCTGAACATAAACAGCTTATGGGGCGCAATATGGCTTAGTGCACCAGGCGCAAAAACTGTAAGCGACGCCTCTTAGGGAGTGTTCTTGGTGTAGAAAGCTTTATGCAGGAGGACCAAGGCCATGATATCAATAAAGCGACAGAAGCCACAACCCAACAAGGAGCTTTGGACACTAACCGCCAAATGGGCGGGAGGGGGGGTCAGAATCCCGAAAACTCAAATTTAAGCTCACACTGACCCCCCCCCCCCCCTACACATCCCAAAAATAAAACCTTGTCCTGCATTTTTGCAGTGTTAAAGTACCATTTCCATGGACTAAATGTTCCTCCCAAACTTCGTTGATGTAGGGCGAAGTAGGTTAGTATACCTCTCATCATTCACACTTCTCCCTTCATCCCGTGAGGACCGCTACTGGAAGCAAACCGTCTAACATGTTCCTAGAAGAGACAGCTTTAAGCGTTATCCCTAAATAGAGTATTGGTTAAAGTTTACGCCACTCGAGCTCCGCCCAAGGTTCATTTAGGTTGTCTTCGATCGTCGGGTGGCCGGATCTCCATTAGCCTCAATTACCTTTTAGAAAAGTTACCAAACGTTATTTTTTGATTTAATCTTCTCTACATCGGAATATTAAGCTAATGTGCTTATTTGCATACGCCACGTGCTATTTTCCCTATTCCACTCATGTCCGATCGCCTATCCTAAACAAAAGGATTATGAAAATCCATTTTTTTTTTTTGAGTAATTATGCACACCATCAAAATATTCTTTTCGCACACAGCACATCCATTTCAGTTATTAAAGGGTTAACCTCGCCACCACCTCTAAATACCCAGTTTCGTAATGCTTGTTGTTTGTTGTCTGCCGTTCTACAATATTTCCAACTCTTTGGGTTCGTGATAGTATTTCGCAAGCAGCCTTCAAGTAACTTTTACTTAATATTCCCTTTGTCACATTTGAACTTTAAATATTTCCCATAGTTCATCATCAACTCCCTCTAAGCCTTGCGATGGCATATTTACTTAACCCTTGTCTGAATGTATGAAAATCCGATGCAACCCTAAAAATTATACTGGAATACCTCTTTTTCCCCTTTTCATATCCTTAAAATGTTTTTGCCCCTTAGAAAGGAACTTCTTTGTTATGGTTATATTATTAAATACACCCACATATTGAAAAAGCTCTTTCAATAAATAAATGCGTTGTAAGCACTAAATATACAATGTCTGCGTTTAAAATTTTGATGAAGATTGGCATAGCATACCTTAGTGAAATCTGTACTTAGTTGCTGCTTCATAAAATGGAAGTTGATTAATTTTAATTAATTTTTTAAACACAAATTCCGGCATATTTAGTAACCCTTACGTAACTAGTTTCGTACCGCAAAACCGCCATAAATCAACAGTCCCGTAGCGCTTTAATAAATTTAATTTTATTTATCTCCACTAAAATTTGTCATGCCCTGAAATAATTATGACGTTTTTGGGCCCATAAAATAAATTATGGAAAAAGTTGATGCATTTTTTATTGTCTGCTGCTAAGGAAATTGTGGTTTTTTATTCAAATTGGTTTCGTCCATACTAAAGGCATTTTAATTATACTTGGACATACCCAGCACTGGGGGTTGTTTGTCGTGGAAAACAAAAGAAAGGATTGTTTTTAGAGATAAGACTCGTGAAATTGAGTTTTGGACATTTTAAAGAAAATTAAACCTATGTTTTTGTTTGAAATAATTAATGCATCTGTTGGCAGAGAGGACAAAACATTCTTCGTTTTTCTTATGAAAGACTTTCGCGTACAATTTTAAGAAAACATGGCTCACGAAAATAAATTGCTAAATTTAGTACTGGTTTACATAGCCTTTAGTTTGAACGAAAGAACTACATCAACCAACTATTACAACTAGCCATTAAAGGAAGTATAACGCTATGCCTGAATGTATCGTAACTTGAAAAAACACCATCCTATACAGGGTGTATCAGTTAAAATGTCGAAACGCCTGGCTGTGGATAGTTCTTCGATAGACAAACAAAAAATCATATGGGTGGGGGAATCATAACGGTTTTGTCGGTAGGACGTTTTGAAACTTTTTTGGTAGAGGTTTACATATTACCCTGTATTTTTGTAATGTGCATCACAATGCCGTGTGAACCTAGCCTTACCCTTCGCTTGACCCAGTTAAAACAACATGTTGAGTCGTATATCATCCCCTTTAGTTAAAAATTGACTCGCAATCTGCATCCAGGCAAACTTCGGCATGGCAAAAATGCTCTGGTTTTATATAAAAGTTCCATTGACAATACAATTACGAAGCGAACATCGATCCGAAACGAAAGGAGGATCTAATCCAGTCGTTCAAGGAAACCGAGTTTTTTAGTAATCAAATAATTTAGTGTCTAACTGATTTATTTTCGTTTCAAAATGACCAAGCAGGTGCGATTCGGTATAGGAGTTATTAAGGTTTAAGTAGTAATTAGACGCTCAAATAAAAGGTGGTCTGCCAGGTTATTGGCACCGGCACAGACCCGGCAGACCTGTGTTTTCTAGTATAAAAATCTTTAAAATTTGGTTGTAGGTTGAAACTCTTACTCGATAGGTGAGTTGAGGTTCCAAAACAAAAAAAAAAGTGTTCTGCCAAGGCATTAGCACAGGATTTAACTAGGCAGACCAACATTTTTTTACTCTCAAAATAATAAATTTTAAGAGTAATTCCAAGCTCTTACTGGATAGGTCAGTTGCGGTCACAAAAAGGTTCTGGAAACGCAGATACTATACTTGGGCACCGCTTCCGCCCAGGCAGACTACGATTTTTCTTATAGTCGCTGTGAATACTCTTCCTAAGTACTCTCTCCTCTTTCCCCAAAAAATACGTAGGTAAAGTTGACATTTTCGTTAAAAAACCCAAAAGTTCGACTTTGGCGACTCATAACTCCAAAAGCTGGTAAGAATGTTACTCGACAGTACAAAGGGGCCACATAAAGTGTGTCACGTAAAAAAAAGATAAAACCACCTCACAGAAAGGTGAAGGAATTCATGTTCATTGGTATCTTACTCAAGGAAATATGTTATATGGTTTCAAAACTACTGTTTTGACCGTATTACTCAGAACGGACGCTGATTACGACTATACTAGTAGCTTACATATATTCTGCTCAAAAATACCTATCCCACGACGTATTACACATGGAGGTGGTACCAAAGCCCATTTATTTTCTGGCATCCTTTGTTTTTAAAAAATGGGTGTCCGGGGAACAAAACTCAATTTCACACTAATGTCCGGACTTTTTGTAGTTTTTGTCCGGCCCCGGAAATTAAGGTGATGGCAGCCCTAATCACAACACAGACAGTGCTAAAACTCGTCTTGTCGTTTACGCCAACACAACATTACAATACAGTAATTTTTATGAGCCAAAACACACCAAATATATAGTTTTGTGTTAGAGATGGGGAAAACGGATCTTATACGATAGCCGACTCACCGGATCTGTATCTTTTAAAAAATCCGACTCCCACAGCAGGTTCAAAAGAATCATCGCAAAAAAAGTTCTGTCGAATTTTCAGAACACCGGATCCATACATAAACTTTCGATTTGGTTCTCTCAGTTAAACTCAATTCAGAGCGTACGAGTTAAAAGCTCATTAAAATGGCAACGTAAGCTTTTTGCATCACTGCGTATGTACGAGTTAAAAAATTCGGATTATAAACTAATTTTAATTTTAATTCCAGTTCTAGGGAAATAGGAATTTTGAATTCATTTGACTTTTGAATACCTAAATTTGAATTTCTTTCGTTTTGAATACTCGTACGTGTATTCATGCGCATATAGGATTCCTGTTTGTCATACAAATAATATAATACTCAGAGGAAAAGGACATTTAAATCCTGAAACTATCTTAAAGCTTTATAAAAATTTGCAGATGAATCGATTTAGTCATTTTAGCTTTTTCAAAAAAAAGAGATTTCTTATAAAATACATAAGTATATCGCTAGCCTAGAGGAGAGGCGCTGGAATCCTATCCCGGGGAAGCAAGTTCAATCCTCGGCCGCGTATATTATTTAATAATGATACTCTGGAGAACATAAACATTTACTTAATTAAAAGTGAAAAAATATCATTTTCTTGATTTTTTATGGTCATCCAGTCTCAGGGGCGGCCCTCTCCTAGGTGCAAATGGTGCACTTGCACCGGGCGCAATTTCAGGAATTAAAATTAAAAAGAAGCAATATTTTTTTCATCTACCAAAACAATTCATTTTTGTTACCATGATTTATTTTTCTAGTTTAATCTCGATAAAATATTCTATACGTTTGTCACCGAACTCTTGTGGATCCCGCGGCCACAAGAAGTTACACGATATAGTTTCAACGCAGCATTAACATTTTATATCTAATAGGAAACCCCAAAATAAATATTTAAGTGTTTGTGCCTTTGTCCATTGTCCCACTGCGGCCAAAAAATGAACAGTTGGTGTGACGCAATATGGTATACTGCACCGGGTGCAAAATAAAACCAAGCACAGCCCTGCCTCCTACGCCAGTAGCGGCCATCGACTCTGGTAATGCATGGTATTGGAAAAACGAAGGAAAAAGATTAGAAGGGTCTTAAATTAGTTAATGAAGGGCGACAACTCATCTGGTTGGGAAAACTATACATCAAAAAAAAAAATGAGGAAAACTCTACGATGAGCGGGCGAAGAATTCCGCTCCAACATACAAAAAATATCGAAGTTCTTGAGATAAATAATGACAAGGACGGCAGAGAAGCTGGAGGAAACTAGTAAAATGATGATGGAAATTTAAGGCCCCCATACACGGTCAAATTGGATGTACATCGAAGGGCTGATGTACAACCAAAACTATCGTTTGTGGGCCGGTCGGCCGATCAAAACTCATTGCGCTTATGGGTTTGATGAAATTCCGGTTGTACATCCAATTTGACCGTGTATGGCGGCCTTTACTCTTCGTGCCACTTCTCGGTCACGTCTTGCGATTATTCGAAATGAAATGGAAACGAGGCTGAACCGAGATTGGGTTGAAAGGATCGTAACAGAAAAGGGATTGAAACCTACTATAGATAAATTTTTCCCATTCAACAAATTGCGGCTTGGTGAAATATTCACAGGCTCGCTCCAATGTGACAAGAAGATTATTGCAATCAAACAGGGGCGGCGCTTTCTTATGTTCAAGTGGTACACTTGCACCGAGCGCAATTTTTCCATTGGCCTTCACTGCCATCAAAGCATGATGAGCTAATGCGGTGCAATATGGCATACTGCACCGGGCACAAAAAATCCAAGCGCCGGCCCTGTCCAGTCTGAAGTGTTGTTCAACAGATAGAATACCTTGAAAAAGCGTAATTAGTGGCTAGTCTGTAGGCAAAACATCCCACTAGTTTCAAGCATGCCAAGCCCAAAAGATAAATATATCATGTTATGACTTCATTTCATTAAAAAAAATATGGAGCGTAAAATCATTGTTCCGGGCAATTTTAATGTTCACAATAAAAATTTATTGAGCGGCTCAAAAATGGGTGTAGCGTTTTCTGACATGGCCGCCTTGCTTTTTGCGAACATCAATAATCCTCATCAAATTATGTATCATCCCACGAAACACCCGAATATAGCAGGCAATGGAACCTATCTGCTTAGTTGAACATCTCTCGGCATTTCGGACTTTGACCTAGTCGGCCCTAATATCCCATACAAATTTTCCACACCAGCTAAGAGAATTGGCTTAAGGCGCAAACAGACTGATGCGGTGGCGTGTTGCGGGCGGCGCGGAGAAATGATGGGGAATTTTTATAATATATAGGGAATTTTGCCTCCGATCACCGCTGTCACCCGCGCCGGCCGAACTGTTTGTGCCTTTACTCGGGTTAATCGGGAATGCATGAACGCAATATAAATTCAAGAAGTTGCCTCCAGCCTGTACAAGGCTACGTCGAACTAAGAAATTTCTGTAAATCGACTTTCAGGACATTCAAACATCATCCATAATGCTGGGAGCAAAAACTTCTGGTCCTTAGTAACGTCCATCCAGAATAAATTTATTACGTCCTCCACCTCATTGCACTTGTCCTATACTAGACTATTTCTTCGAAATTAAAAGGGCTGGAAGGTCTTTCCGTCAGAACGCAAACATTGTGAGAGACTACTGTAATTATAACATTTTCAAGTTATATTGTAGGTTAAGGCTCTGAGAATACACAAACTAAGCATATCGTTGAATTTATGAATGACAAGCTCCTAGATGGAAATGGTTTGATTTAATTAATTGCATCTCACCCACCCCATTGATAACATATGGAGTATGAAGGCGAAACCTATCACTTACTTGACAGTTTAAATGTGGTGTAGGAGTGGACACAATCGTTTAAATATTATTATCTTAACCTATGTAAAAGGAGCTAGCAAAAAATTGCGAACAGCAGTTAGTATACTCCAGTTGTAAATTTCTACAATGAAAAAGCTGCATCAGTTCTGCTTAGCAACAGCTTTTCCAAAAGACCTAAGGGGAATATTAGTGCCCACCATACCAAGTCATATAATTTGATGTACAACCCTCCACTGAAATAAATGGGCCTCCCTAATTGATTGACAGTAAACGAAACCTTTTTCCAATGAACTCGTTGTACTACTAGCTGCAATCATTGTGAAGGTATCATCAGCAGACAACGATAAATCAGGGCAAGCTGCTGCTTCCTCTACCTCTCAGGAGACGAAAGATTACCTAATACCGCACTGGAGGAGTCTGCTGCAAAATAATACACAAAGCTTCACACAGTAGTTGGTTAACAAAAGCGCTTATAACAAAAGACCCAATCAAGCCCCATCCATAGGTTAAAATAGACGGACACTCTCCTGGTTATGCGGCGTTAATCGATGAGAATCTGCTGGACGCTTAGAACCCTTTTTTTAAGTGGATTAAAGCGCAAAATTTTAACTTAAAAAAATTAAGTTGTAATTAATATCTTCAAGATTTTTAGAAAATCTGGTTGTGATGGTATATCCTCTCCTCTGTATTAAAGCACGGAACTGGCATATTAGGTTGGTAGGTAGGAGCGGCAGGTACATCCAAGCCGGGAGCTGGCGCACAATTAGCCCTGAGGTGAACAACTTTTTCGTGAGATGTCGACAGTACAAATTAGCTTTCACTGAGCCTCTAGTCTTTCACATAAAAAAAGAAAGTAAAGAAGGAGTCAGTCCAGTCCATCATATTTAGATATATCCGATCGAATCTTCTACGTCGAGCTTCGAAACATCCCCCAAATCCTTTAAAAAAAATATCTAAAAATATGTCTGATTTTGGCCAGACTCGGACATCCGCGAAGAAAGTAAAGGCCCAATTACAATGACCGGATTAGAGCGGAACAGAATCGGATTGAACTGTCAAAGTGGTTTTCCAAGCATGCGTTTTCCATTTAACCGATTACAATGAACGGATTCAAACGCATTTGATCGCATCTGTGCCGGATTCGTTTTAGTTTGTTTAGAAATCGCCGGATTGAACTGTCAAAATTTTGGTAAACAAAAGCTGTGAATGTTTAAGGTTTTATTTTGTTTGGTTTGTTATGTTTTTAAAAATGTTTTCGGGCGAGCAGTTAATCGCAGAGGTGAAAGATTACGAAGTACTGCACAACAAGGCAAAGAGTGGATATAAAAACTTTGACGTTTAAATGCGAACTGATCCGTTCATTGTAATCAGTGCAGTTTCCTATCCGTTCTGATGCGTTCTTTTGACATTTCAATCCGCGTAGATCCGGTCATTGTAATTGGGCCTTAAATATTTAGTGCATGTATACAGTTGGGCAAAACCGAACCGTCACCTCCCCGTGGTGCCCACTGGATAGCCAACTAACGACGGTAGTAGCGAGCGTGGGACGCTATATTCCCGCATACCGGCGACGGGCTGGCAACCCGTCCTGGCATTACCATATTGCCACGAGACCTACAACTGAGCCTCGGACAGGATTGACTACACAACGAAGACCCGGATATCGTATTAAGGACCATGATTTACGAATTTTTTCTTGGAATGTAAGGACACTGTATCAACCTGGCAGACTAAAAGTTCTACTAAACGAATTAGATAAATATAAAAGTGATCTAACAGCAATACAAGAGGTGAGATGGATTGGAAAGGGGATCCTAGAGAAAAAAACGCACAATATATTCTATAGCTGTAACGAGAAAAATCATACTTTTGGGACGGCATTCATTGTAAGAAAACAAATTAAACATCTAGTTATGGGGTTTGACGCTATAGACGAAAGAATATGTAAAATACGCATAAGAGGAAGATTCTTTAACTACTCCATAATAAATATACATGCCCCGATTGAAGATGCACTAGAAGAAGTCAAAGATGCATTTTATGAAACCTTAGATAGAGCGCTAAGAAACTGTCCTAGTCATGATGTAAAAATTATTATAGGAGACGCAAATGCAAAAATCGGACATGAAAGGACTTACCGACCAATAATAGGATCATTCAGTCTACATGACGAAACAAACGAAAACGGCATGAGACTGATCAGTTTTGCAATGATGAATAATATGGTAATCGCAGACACAAGATTCCAGCGGAAAGATACACACAAGGTAACCTGGAGATCTCCAGATGGAAGAACGCAAAACTCAATTGACCACATACTAATAGATGCGCGCCACTGCTCAGAAGTACTAGGTGTTAGATCATATCGTGGTGCAAACATCGACTCTGACCACTATATGATTGGGGCTAGAATCAGAAGCAGAATATCGATAGTAAACGAAGGAAGAGCTCGCAAGGAAAGAAAATTTAACGTGAAATTGTTAAAAGAAGAGGAAAAACAAGAAGAATATGTAGATGAAATAAATAGAAGAGTGACAAATGCAAGTAACGACAGCGCCGAAGACATAGAGGTTAAATGGAGTAACTTAAAAACCCTAATCAAAGAATCAGCGACAAATACTCTAGGATACGAGCCCCGTGAAAGAAGAAATGAATGGTTCGACGATGACTGTGCACGAGTAACGCAGGAAAAGAATGTAGCATATCAAGTAATGTTACAGAAACACAGAACGAGAAATGCAGCTGAGCTGTACAAAGAAAAAAGAAGGCAGGAGAAAAGAGTGCACAAAGCGAAGAAAAAGGAATACTGGGAAAACGAAATGTTAAAAATAGAAGAGGCGAACAGCCGAAACGACGTCAGGCAACTATACAAAAAAGTAAATGAGCACCGAGTCGGTTTCAAGCACAGAGTAACTATGTGCAAAAATAAGAATGGGGAAATCTTAAGCACCAAAGAACTAGTTCTAACTAGATGGCGCGAACACTTCAATGAACTGCTAGCTGGAGATGAGGAGCAACCGCCAACAGAAAACGTGGAAGTAGCAGAAGAACTAGCGGGAGATATGCCTACATCAGAAGATGTACAAGACGCAGTGAAAAAACTAAAAAACAACAAATCTCCGGGCAAAGATAACATAGTAGCAGAGCTATTAAAAAAAGGAGGTGGAAACCTAATATTAAGCCTGCATGAAATCGTAACACTAATATGGACCCAGAAACAAATACCATCGGAATGGAGCGAGGGCATTGTGTGCCCTATACATAAAAAAGGAGATCAGCTAAACTGCCGTAACTATAGAGGCATCACTCTACTGAACGTAGCATATAAAGTATTTTCAAATATTTTATACGTTAAACTGCAGCCTTACGCAGAAGAAGCTCTGGGAAACTATCAAAGCGGTTTCCGTCCCGGAAGATCTACCACAGACCATATTTTCACTCTTAGGCAGGTCCTAGAAAAGGCGAATGAATTTAACATAAACATACATTTGCTATTCATAGACTTCAGAAACGCCTATGATAAAATAAAACGTGAAGAATTATACAAAGCTATGGAGTACCTAAGATTCCCCAAACACCTTGTAAATTTGACTAAAATGACAATGAAAGAGGTATTATGCAGAATAAGAATTGAAGGAGAGCTATCAGAACCATTCAACGTCACAGTAGGACTAAGACAAGGAGATGCCCTATCGTGCTTACTATTTAACGTAGCTATGGAAAAAGTGATAAGAGACGCAGGAATTAACACAGCGGGCAGTATCTTCAACAAGTCGGTACAATTATTGGCGTACGCTGACGACATCGTAATACTAGCCAGATCCCCCGTAGCAATGAAAGAAGCCTCATATCGCTAGAAAGAGCAGCAAAGAAACTCGGACTAGCAATTAATGAAGAGAAAACGAAATATATGTGCATCTCCAAAAGACGTAATGATCGCCAGAATATGACAATTGATACATACAACATCGAAGCAGTAAAAGAATTTATATATCTAGGGACGCTAATTTCAAAAGACAACGACACGACATTAGAAGTTAAAAGGAGATTAGCGCTGGGAAACAGATGCTACTTTGGGCTACGTAAACATTTCTTATCAAGGAACATATCAAGAAGCACTAAAGTAAAACTGTACAGAACTCTTATAAGGCCAATACTACTGTATGGATCCGAAACCTGGACATTAAGAAGTAACGAAGAACACCTCCTAGGGTGCTTCGAAAGAAAAATCCTGCGCACTATTATATGGAGGAATCAACGAAAACGGTGTTTGGAGGAGAAGATACAATCACGAATTGTATCAGTTGTATAAAGATCCAAACATCATTAAAACTATAAAAATTAACAGAATCCGATGGGCAGGACATGTTGAAGGTGTTTGGAGGAGAAGATACAATCACGAATTGTATCAGTTGTATAAAGATCCAAACATCATTAAAACTATAAAAATTAACAGAATCCGATGGGCAGGACATGTTGAAGGTAGCAGTGACGACAGCATAACAAAAATTATTATGAACAAGAGACCAGACGGACACAGAGGTACGGGACGTCCAAAAAAGAGATATTTAGACAGCGTAGAAGAAGATCTACGAACCCTAGGTATAAGAAATTGGAGACTTCAAGCCAGGGACCGACAGTTCTGGAGGAGGATGTTGCAGGAAGCCAAGGCCAATAACAGGCTGTGGAGCTATTTATGATGATGATACAGCACAAATAATGTGCAGAGAGAAATCAATTTACCAACCGTATGATTACGTTTTGTCTGATTTTGTACACTGAAATGGCCTTCAACCAAAAGAACCAATTTCAATTTAATCTGTGTATGTAAATTTATAATGTATGTAGTTTCTTAAACTATGTCGCCGCCTGTTTTTTTACCTTAGTTAGGTTGTTTTTAGGTTTTACCAATATTAGGTGATAAACAATAATCTAATTCCAATTTTTGTTTAACGTTTATTTCAATTTTGGTTTTTAAATGCTTTTATTTTAATTTTAAGCTCCTAATGATTTTATGTTGTTCTAAACATCATTTTCCTCTCGGCAGTTACGGCAATCAGGGTTATAAGAAATTCTCACTCTGGTAGGATTATGCCCAATTCCCTTGTAATTATTAAAACCATTCTAAATATCCATCCGTGACATAGCAATGTTTTTTTACGAGAGAATACTGAGAATCTTACTTCGATCTAGCTGAAGAGAATGTGGGTGACCACCTGTCAAACAGCCAATGCTAAGGCGTCATCAAACTTGTCCCTTAAAATAGGTTCCTCGAAGGTTTTCGTCAGAGTCGGGAGCGTGGGGCTTACGAATCTACAATCTACGGTCCATGCTTTCTTTGTTTTGTGGGAACGGTGACGCACGGATCTCGCTACCTAATTCACCAGCTACGTAACTGGCAGTAGGTCACTAACGTCCTGACATTCTGGGAAAACCGGTGAATAATATAATCATACAGCCAGCGCCGTAGGGTACCGGCGTTCTCAGTACTCTTCGTCCATACCTTGTCACCGATAATTTATTTATCCCGGACGTGAAACATATGTTTTTTAAATTCAACGGAAACTTTTATAAGGATTCAACATTAATTTAGGTAAAGTTTATTTGACATACTGTTACTACTGTGAAAATAAAATATGAGGACCTAGACTTTTGCTCCCCTCGAATCTCACCCTATATTTGTTGAAGTTATTGTAATCGGTCCGAGAAACGAAATCGAAATTTTTAACGTATTTTCATTTTTCAAGGTCCCATCCATTATCGCTACTATCATAGTGATTGTTCCTCCGAGATTAACGCTCTTCTGCCTCCACGACAATCTTATATCCGCAACACCAGATCAGCCCACTCCTCTCATTCCCTCTTTCACGCACTCAACAAGATATGAATTCGTTTGTAAATAGAATAACTCGACCGTGGAATAATCTCTCGCAGTCAGTATTTCCGAGCTCCTATCAAGGACGTAGCCAGGGGAGGGGTTTTGGGGGTTCAAACCCCCCCCGAATGAAAAAAGACATCGCAGATAGCATGAAAAATTAAATAATAATAAATAGTTTTTCTTCAATTGTATACTAAATTTGAGATAGGCAGAACACCATTCAAATCGCATTTTTTCTTCTTAGAAATACGTTTGGCGACAGCTATGTATAGCGCGAACCAAACGAGATGAGGTTTCTCAAAAGGCTATTTTCCATGCACAGTAGCATTCTTGGTACATTTCGAAGCGGAAATTTGAAAATACATAAGCGAATGTCTTATTCATATGTGCGCAATGTTTATTGGTGTGTAATTTGCATTTCCGAAGAAAGGAAAAAATATCTAGATGACTATGTATAAAAAAAGTAAAAAAGTATAGGGGGGAAGGGGAGGTCTCATTTACACAGATCATTATTATGATTCTTACAAAAACCCATTCTGCCGTCACAACATCCACGACTGTTCTGAACTGCCGCGGGTCTCTGTGTGAGATTGCCATTCAGTTTCATATAAAACTTTGTTGGATTCCTAGACATAATAGGATTAGGGGAACCGTAGGGCAGATGAGCTTGCTAGACAGGGAACCGAAGTGGAAAGGACACCCCACTTAACCCGGATAGGAATGACCTACAAACTAGCTTGGAGGAAAATCAGCTTAGCTCGAGATGGGTTGAGATGAACCACAGCAACGGTGTTCCGCACTCTTCATGCAATCTGGCCAACTTTGGACGCAAAGCGTTCAAAATTTCTAGTTTTGTTAAACATAAAGGAGATAACCCATGTAGTAAATGCTCTGATCGGTCACTGCCCCTTTGGCCGGCACGCCGAAAGATTAAGACTTCCCCACAACGACTTATGCTGATGTGGTAATGAAGAAGAGGAAGAAACTGTCTCCCATCTTCTCTGTACATGTCCCGCCCTCGCAAGGAAAGAGGGACCTTCCTTGGCTCACCCTTCCTTGATGCATTGAGCGAGCTGCAAAATACTGGGGTCCCTGAACTCTGTCGCTTTATCAAAAGCTCCAAATGGCTTGAAATGGCCTGCACTTTGTTCCAACACTAGAATGGCTAATGGCATCACAATGGGCCCAATAGCGTGCCATTTCAACCTAACCTACAAAAACCCCTCCCGAAGCAAAATCCTGGCTACGTCCTTGGCTCCTATAACTACATAGAGTTCAAACGCAGGGTTCATCACCACCTTCTCCCATACCCCCCCCCCGTACCTTTATAACCCTTAACCTATTCCCCCCACCCCTCCTCGTAGTAAGCTTACTGCTAGACATTGCACCATGACATGACAAATGACATGACGGACTGGTAGTAGAAAGGGTGACTCCTGAGCTTAGCACTGCCACATAAAAAAATAGCATTTTAAGCAAAGCCTTCTATATTTACAAGCCATGCTGTAGGTGTTAGTATGTCGTTGTATGAAGTCCCAACTTCAATTCGTGAAATGTCAAAATCCCATTAAAAACAAGGAAAAAAGTTTTCGTGCCGCGGGAAGTGATGTTACGAGTGAGGTTTTATTAAAAATAATAGTTAAAGAGAAAACGTGCAAATGTGCAAAAAGTGCTCAAAATAAGTGTCATAACATAGCAATTAAAATAATTTGCTACTAATAGGATTTGTTTGCGGGATTTATGTTAGTGATAGCGGACCGTTTTGTTCTCAGGATATATCTAAACGTATTATGATATATGTTGCAGCTAACTTATTTAATAGCAATATATTAAAAGAGACTTGTGTTTAAAGTGGATTTTGATAAACAAATTAAAGATATTTACGAGGAAAGTTCCCTTAACAGAACTTTGCAAGACCGAAATGCAGAATTAAGGCATTTTTAAGAATAGGCGCCGACTTATCTGGAGAACCCTGGAGAATTCAAGTACCAAGATGTTGTCTGTTGCTATGTAAGGTATTTTCTTTTTCTGTCATAATAAAAACTATTTCTGAGTACAATAATACTTGAAACAGGTGCAGTACTTATTAGAGACAATATCAAGGAAGTAAAACGGATATGAAGTGAACATCGCCAAAATGAAAACAAAATTTTTCTTTTGTTAGTTTTGTATTGTTCTATCTTAAGTCAATTTTTAGTGCGTTTGTTTAAATAAGATTCTTTTTAAGAAATTTTTAATTTTAAAATATAATATTGCTGTATTGCACAAAAAGTTATGTGGATATGTTCGAGATTTCATTTAAGAATCAAATAAAATTGCTTCAAGTAAATATTGTTTTAATTAATTTTATTTTGGAGAAAAGAGGGTCAAAATTTACGAACACAATAGGTCAACAATCTGATAAAAAGATGAAAGCAGCAGTCATTTTTCCGAATTCATTCACAATAAACGCACATAACCGCACTTCTCACCGAAGTTTGACAGGGAAATTGAAGTCCCATGGCTCTTTCAATGTGAGTGTGAGATTTCTTAGTGCATGGCTTGTAAATGTAGAAGGCTTTGATTTTAAGCAAAAATTTGATAAGAAGTATGTATATGTGTGTGCGTGTGTGTGTGCTTATGAAGTCATTTTTTTCTGCACGATATCGCACGAACCAAAAAAGATATCGATTTACTTGAGGTGTAGTTCGAAACGTATTAACAAAAATTTGAAAAGATTTTTATAATATTCCGTCAAACCGTTTTTTGGTTTAAACGACATAAGTAATATTTGTACAAGTAAAAACTATATCGACTTTTTTGAGGTTCCGAAAGAGGAATACTAACGTAAAAATGTTCCGAAAAAAATTTCATATCATTCGATCGGGCTTTTTTTTTTTTGTTTAAATGAAAAAAACTTCGGCTAAGTGTCAGAAAGACGTTAAATTGATAAGTTTTGCTAATATCTAATAAACTCGATTAGACCCTTTCTAAACGAAGTGATCTTTTTTGGATTCAGCACAGCGATAGCTTTCCAATAAAACATGACTTGTCAAAATCTGACAACCTTTAAAATTCGTGCAAAAATTTCGTTACCCTTTACAAACTTCACGAATTTTTTAAACCTTGGATCAGCACTTTTTGACGGGGAATTGATTGCTACGTCCTACAGTTTCAGGAAATTGCGGGTTATCCCGAAATTTCCAGTAGTTACCGAAAAATGTGTTCTGTTTGGTCAAGTCTGACAAGTACTTTACATTGATTAGTTTTGCTAATATCTCCGGAAAGCTTCGGACTTTCCAAATAAAGTCATTCGCTTCCCAGTTTATCAGCGTCGCTTCAACATACTGAATACGAATTCGAACACCCGCTTCAGTGTAGTGAACGAAGTACGAAGGAAATGTTTGTTTGCTAACGTTCAGGAAAAGCAAATTGCCTAGAAAAATCGTATGCATTTACCCATATTATAGTTATTTGAACTAGTTTCTCTCAGGATTACTTTTTCACCAGTTCTGATACTGGTAAATTTCTCACTAGTGCTATAAACGTATTACAATTTTGTAAGAAGTCAGTTTATTCTGTCTACGTCCATCATACTGGGAAGTTGATCATGTGGACCGAAGGGGTCAAACCCACATACTAACTAGTTTAACCTCGTCATTAACCTAGCATTGTTTGTAGTTGCAGAAACAAGCTTTTCAAGCTGAAGCTTACTTTCTTAAAGATCCTGCATATAGTATCGAAATCAATTCTTCTGTTAACCTCATGCGACTATTACAACCGCGAAAGAAAACCATGACTTGGGCAACATCTATCTTTCATCGATTACGCTTGAAAAGTATCGTTTTATGATTTTCTTAAGAATCGTGGCCGTGGTCACAAAAAATCCATCAAGAGCCGCGAGTTTGACACCCCAGATCCAAAAGAAATGTGGAACACACAGTTATCTAGAAACTACCCTAAGGCCAATTAGTAGTGTAAGTCGATCTTTTGAATAAACAACGACTTTGAGGAATACACAAAAGGCATATCACAAGAAGAGATGAGAAAGCGCTGGCTTCCGAACACCAATATACACGCCTTTGCTATTCAGTCTGCCTTAGAAGGTTCCAGTTAAAGCATTTCTCACATTTGGTATTTCGAAACCAACAAAGGAAAAATAATAATTGAAATGTCCTTTTATCGACATAATCGAAAATATTATTGACGGCTTTGTGGTAAATTCCAGAGGATTATAGGAAAAACAAAATGTAGAAAATTGTGTGATGATAATAAAAGGAATGCAGGACAATAAAAGGACTCAATGCATGGGCAAAATGAGTTTGACTGAAATATTTGCTTAATCGCGATTGCAGCGGTATGCGGTTTTTCGAGGAAGTAGATAATGGAACGGATCCTATTAAAACAATAACATGGTTCACCATATTTGGGAACATTCCGGATATTTAATGAAATTTATTTTCGCTGTTGTATTCATTCAGATAAAAGAAGCAATTTTTGTCTATCTTATTCCGTTGCACTTAACAGTGCACTTAATAACATTCAATATTGTGCTTTCATTTTATACATTATGCTACTTTTAACAAAATTGATCTCTAATTGCAAATCAGCACTAAATTGATTTCAAACCGCTAATCGTAAAACTTTTATGTAACGAGAAAGTAATTAAGCTTTTTCTTTACTATCCTCAAATTCATTTAATGTAACCGTTTACACTGTATGTAAGTAGCCCTGTTGGATTTATAATGTTATAAAATGTTGTAAAATCTCCGAATTGCGGTTAGGCGACCACGTCTAGTTAAGCTTTGAATCCGGCCACTTAAATCTATTTATTTGTTCTACACATGATAACTCAAGAAAGTTGCTGGTTGTAAAGCAGAGCAATAAAATCAACGACATAAAAATCCAGGGATGAGATAATTTCGACTCATTGAAGAGGGTGTATTTTATTGAAGCTAAAAATAAAATGTAAAGCTTCTACTTAAGGAATCAAAGTTAGATACCGGCAAATGTAGCGAGTGTGAGGCATCCAGGCATATATTTGTTGGGTGTTTTATATTAACTACGTATGGATGTGTGTGTAAGGACAAAATATTGTAAATTTAAAGTTTCGGGTAGTCAGTAAAAATTTTGTCGTTAAAATATAGTTTGACATTCCAAAAGGCACTCATATTTTCCAATATTATTTTCTTGGACACCATCTCGAATACGAAATCCGCGAATGCAGAGTGTACTACTATTTACTATAATCTGTTATAAGAGCTTCGTTTTCAGTGCGACGATGGCCATAGTAATATGTAGCGATGGAGCACGTTTCAAAAGTAGTTCAACGTTACAATGGTGGTACTACTGTTACTTTCTTACTTTACCGTCCTCTTACAATTGTTCGCTTTACCGTACCCGATTCTGAGGCGGTGGCATTCAGTTTAGCATCACCATGGTCTGCCCGTGTTGGACTACGCCATCCTTCTAACGGACGCTGAGTCTTCCTCGCTTTCGTACCTCATAGATCTTGCTGCAACAAATTTGCAGGCCAGGTCGGTACTTACGGTCCCATGAAGGCACGGACGGCTTTAGGTATTTTGGCGCCCTGTGCGAGATATTTTTATGCGCCCTTAACTTTTTAAAGGTAGAATACATATGTTATTAT